>SNQJ01S0078711.1:36116-56666 GCA_010110895.2 Picea sitchensis
TTGAAGTGGTGGAGACCCAGTTGGAAGGAACTTGGTTTCTTGGTTTCGAATCGTGCTGACATGGAAGTCTGTAATGTTGATACTTCTGTTGATCAATTATTAATACAAATACTCCTTTCCCATCCTATCGATATCTTGCAAATATATGATTATTATCCATGGGCATGTTTGTAATTTTTATTAATGGATTGTGTTATCTAATGTGATAACTCATTTTATATATTGTCACTATATACTTGCATCGCTTGTTTGTTGAAAACTTCTTGCGGGTGTAAAGCTTTGGGTCAAAGTGCTCAATGGTGGAACATCATCAAACGATTGGATTGAGGATTCTTCCTCGTATTGCACATTATTTTATATAGCACATGTTGGAATTGAGTTGATTTTTGTAGTCATACCTGTCTGTTGTGGTTTACCCTTGGCCATAGAGAGTTTTTCCCTTGTAACACTATTCCACATGACGTGCATTACCAAATGAGGTCAAAACAACTCACCAGCTTAAGTTCATTTATATTACATTTACAATCGGGTTCGTTCAAGGGATATTATAATCTTCGTGTGAAGGCCTTTGATAGCCTCACTAATATTTACTACATGTTCCTCTACCATGGCCTCTTCCACCATCGATACTTCTGGGACCTCCTTGTATAAGTTTTGGATTGTTACGTGGACTTTATTTATCATCTGTTCGACTTCCTCCTTCTCCTTCAAGGATTTGGTGGCCTTTTCCTCAGCTGCAACATTTTCATTTAAGGATTTCTCAACCTTTCCTTCCGCTTCACTATGTTCTTCCCTGGCTTTCTTTCCCTATTCCTCTACTTCGCTCTTATCCTTTTCAGTGAGTTCCACTCGTTGTTATATTGTGCATGTTTCCTATAGCACAGTGGTGTATTTCTTCTGCAGTTCCTCCTTATCGACTTCTGGTTTATCCAATTCACTGACTGCAGTGTCTACCTGGAAACATAGTTCTTGTGTGATCCATGTGTGCAAGCCCTGTATTAATTCCATTGGAATCTGGGAAATGACTAGGTCCATGTGACTTAGTCCTTGCATCTTCTCTTGTACTTCAGGGTTGGGTAACCCAATTGTCTCTACCAGGATCTTGAGTACTCTGTGCTCTGTTGTCAACTACATTGATACCACAGTATGTGCTTCCGTTGTTATTCCTTCTTGGGTTGTTCCTTCTCCTTGCGCAGGTGCCAATCATATTATCTCCAATAACTGTTGTAGATTGAAGTATTGGTCCCACACCTTCATTTATAGTACTTCTTGCTTCTTTATTTTCTCTTTGAGTACTTCCTCCTTGGAATCCCTTAGATGATATCCAATTCTATCCATGTCATCATCTATTAGTGTGTAGGAAAATTATGGATTCTGAGCCTTCTTCTTCTTCCACGCATATGAACCTGCAATTTGGTCCTATCGTATCCTCCCTGTCTGAGATAGGGGTTTTGGATATTGTTCCATTGGTCTTTCTTCTATTGCATCCCCTACAAAATTTCCTTGATTGATGTCCTCTGTACCATTTCCTAGAGGGTTCATTTCTACATATGTGTGATGCGCCACCTTGATGTTCCCCCTTTGCACTGTCTCATTCTCTTCTAGTGGTACCTTCCAGTCTAGTTCCCAATCTTGCATTACCATCTAGATGTATTTTTTTGTTATCTTGTATTTCATTTGGATCCACTTCTCCCTTGGATCCTTCTTGGCTTTGATGTACATATGATGCCTATATGCATGAAATTCCATGACTGGGCCATATGCCTCCATCAACTGTGGCGACATCCACTATGTACTTTAGTGATCCGGATTTAGAAGCGGAATGAACTGATTAACATGATGAATACAATAAAAACATAGATAGGAATAATAACACAAATATCCAATGAACAATATCTTCTATTAAATAATGAAATAGGTTGAAACTGTAAAACTACATAAATGAAACATCCTCGAATGGTGGTATCTATCTATGAGAAAAGATGTGGCTACTACGTGCATCCGTCTGAGAAGAATGGATTACAATGAAGCTCCATAGGCCCTTTTCATATTACTTGTGAATTTCAAAACCCTAGAAATTCAAAAACCTAAACCTAGAAGGTGAAATGCCAAAAGTCATGTGGTCCCTAAGGGTAAGTTAGTGTAATTTGGTACCTCAACATCTTAGGGTTGTAATGTTTTCATACGACCTCCATTTTAGGCATGTGATAGCCCATTGGAAAGGCCTTTCATAGATCTACACATTCCGCCATCAGACTCTGACTCCTTCTACAGTCTGACTATGGCGAGTCAAAAAAACAATGTTAGGGCCTCAAAACATCCCTGGAAGTACAAAAAGACGTGTTGACATAAAACATACAAAATAAGCCAGTTGAATTAGGTGAGAGGCCACCCGTATCCACCTGGAGAATGTGTGAGGCTTTAGAAATCCCCAAAAATGTTTAACTCACAATTATAAAGAAGTATAGAAAGGCATGCTGAATCAAAAAAGGACATGAGGAGCTAGTTGGAATAGGTGGGTGGCCTCCAATATCCACCTGGATCAGTCCTCCCCCCTTAGGAATAAATGGTCTCCATTGCATTGAGTTCCCCCATCAGGTGAGGAAAAATCTATTGGGTTTGGCCCTGGGTGAGCCACTTTCCTTGGTGTAGGAGTTTCCCTTCCTTGATAACCCAATAAAGATGGATCCACTACTGGTGAGTGCCCTAGACCTGTGTGTCCATTATATGATCGGTGGATGCTTGTACCATGCAATTAGGATTGAGTTCTATTGGTTTTAGATATTCGATAATTTAAGAGGTGTCCAATAATGGTGGAAAATATGGCCGAAGGACGTCCACATTGAATATTGGATGCAGACCAAGGAAGGGTGGAGTGTTGAGCTCAAAATAATTGCTACCCACAGCCTTGGTGATAGTGTAAGGCCCATAAAGAAGTGGGAGAAGCTTCTGATGGGGCCTAGTTAGATGCTCCTTCTGCAAATGTAACCAGACTTTGTCACCAACCTGAAACATGTGCGGTACCCTGTGTTTATCATGGCATTGTGTGTACTTTGCTTTGGATTTTTGCAAAATCGCTTGTACCTATTGGCAGATGTGTTGAATTTGCTCAATGAATCTAGTGGCTTTTTCGATCATAGACTGATAATGGAAAGAGTATTTATGTCTTATGGCAAGAGGAAGTGAAACATCAATGGGTCCCAAGGGTTGGAATCCTAGACCCACCTGAAATGGGATATGGTCGGTGGAAATATGGAGAGCCATGTTGTAACTATGTTGGATATATGGGAGACTCTTGTCCCATGTACGAGGATGTTTAGAGTTGTACATACGCAGGATGTGCACAATCATCCGATTGATGACCTCGGTCTGGCCATCATTTTGGGGGTGGAAAGAAGTGGATTTTTTTAGCTTCGTGTCCAACAGAGACCAGAGACTCGACCAAAAGGTGTTGAGGAACCTTTTGTCTCGGTCGGAGATGATGGTCTTTGGTATCCCAAAGTGAACCCAAACTCATTCGAAGAAGATCTTGGCAGTATCTACCATTGTGACATTCTTCTTATAGGCTATGAGGATGAACATCTTTGAAAACCGATAAACGATCACAAACACACAATAATTTCTGTTCTTGGTGGATGACAAACCAGACATGTAGTCCATGGAGATGGATACCCACGAATTCTTGGAAATAGAAAGAGGGGTGTATAAGCCTTGCTTCTTGATGGTCATCTTGGGAATGGCACAGGAAGTGAAATATATGATATACTTGTTGACGTCCTATCGAAGTTTTGGCCAATAAAAATGTTTCTAAGGAATGACCACAGTTTTCTCTACTCCAAAATGTCCTGTCACCTGACTACAGTGGGATTCCCAAATCAACTTTGCACACTCTCTTGTAGGAACCTAGATATGGCCCAAGTGGCATGAGATTCTATCCTAAATGTGAAAATCAGTGACAGTGGCACCTATACCCAAGAGCTGATATGTGGTGGTGAAGTCTGTATCTTGCTGGTAAAGTTGGGGTAACTCTGATGTTTCATGTCCATAGGAATGGAGCACAGTGGTAAGTGCAGCCACATGAGGATTAATGAGGTAGTCAACGACACGATTGGAGATTCCTATCTTATACTTGATGTTGATATAGAACTTCTGTAGGTAGGTGGACCACTTTTGATGGTGGTCGTTATGCAATTTCCCTTGTGTCTGTATAAACTACAGAGGCTTGTGATCAGTGTGTATGATCGTCTCTATCCACAGAATGTAATGTTTCCATTGAAGACAAGATTTTACAATGGAATACATTTCCTTATCATATGTGGGGTATTTCCAGACAATATCGGAGAATGTCTCACTATGGTATTCCATCAGATGCCCGTGTTGTGTGAGAACTGCGCCCACAACATAGTTAGATGCATCAGTCTCAATCTCGAATGGTTGTTGAAGATTGAGCAAGGAGAGTACTGGATCTTAGTAGAAATGATGTTTCAGATCTTCGAATTCTCGTTGTTTCTCCTTCCCCCACACGAACTTGGCCCTACCACTTCCCTTGGTCACCGGGCTAAGGGCCCATGCAATATGGAAGAACTTCAACATGAACCATTGGTAAACATTGGTGAGTCCCAAGAAGCTCTGAAGCTCGGTTAGTGTGGTCAGGGTTGGCCAATCACGAAGGACTTGGATCTTCATTGGATCAACATGTACCCCATGCTCATCAACAATGTAGCCTAGGTATTGGACCATGTTCATGCTAAAAGAGCATTTTTCCAAGTTAGAATAAATCTTGTGCTGTCACAAAGTGCTCAAAACCTGTTGAATATGTTGCGTGTGCTCCTCCCATGTTCTACTGAAGATGAGGATGTCATCCAAATATAATACCACAAAGGAGTTGGTGAAGAGTCTCAATACATAATCCATCAACTGCATGAAATTGGTTGGTGCATTTGTTAATCCAAAGGGCATGACTAGCCATTCATAGAGACCTTCTTTAGACTTGAAGGTTGTCTTCAGACATTAGTTGGTTCGATGGGAACTTGGTGGTAGCCAGACTTCAAGTCAATATTGTTGAAGAACATTCCCCCCTTGAGATGGTCAAGAAGGTCATCAATCCTGGAGATGGGGTAGTGGTTTCTCACTGTGATTTTATTTAAATCTTTGTAATCAATTTAGAGTCGCCAAGTCCCATCCTTCTTCTGCACCAGTACAATCGGGATTCTGCAAGGGGAGGAGCTCGGATTTATGTGCCCATTTTGAAGAAGCTCTTGGATCTAACACTGGATTTCATCATTCTCCATCAATGAGTGTCGATAGGCTGGTCCATTGGGTAGAGGTGCACCGAGGGTCAAATCAATTGGATGCTTGACTTGTTAGTGTGTCGATACCCATGTAGGTGAGATGAAGATGTCTCTGTATTCTTGCATGATACCATCCACTTTCTTCTGTTGTAACAAAAGGTGTTGTGTAGAGGCCATAGATGTGGCAGTGACCTTATGCTTACTATGAGCAAGGATCACAAAGAAGACAAACTTCCTAGTCTATGAAATGACCTTACTACATTGCTTAGCAGAGATTAAAGAAATAGCAATAGGCGACAGCACCTCTGGGATCCTATACAATTGTCTACCCAAAGAAATAATAACACTGAGGGGTCTAGAATCATACACATCATGATGCTTCCCCAAATATGGTTTTCCTAAAAGAAAATCAAAAACTTCAAGGGGATAAATATCACATAGTACCTCATCCTTGAAAGGATTGATGTCGTAGGGCAGACGAGATTGTTGGCTGACATGAAGATCTTTTCCTTGATGAAGATATCCAATGGTGTAGGGTTGTGGGTGTGGTTTCATTGGAAGTTTTAGCCACTTGATGACCTCTGCTGAAATTAGGTTCTTCTGACTATCGATGTTGACAATCAAATGAATCAGAGCCCTCTTGACCCACATCTGCGAGTGAAAGAGGCATTCCCCTTCCTCTGTTTCTTCTAGTTCGCTTCACCTGAATTCAGTGGTAGAAACTATGGCACTAGGTTCAGCATCGATAATTTGCTTCTCTCCTTCAGGATTTGACTCAGAATCAGAATCGTCCTTTGAATTGGAAGCCTTCAACTCGACCATGAGGGACTTCTTGGATCATCATTCGTCGATGTTGTGCCAAGGACTTTTATGGTACTCACACCATTTTCCCGATTCCTTCTCGTTTTCGTTCTTGTGTTGCGTCTTGGAAGGATTTTCTTGAGGGCGGCCATCTAGACTCAGTCCCATGTTGTGTGGGTTGGGGTTGCCTTTTCCCTTCTTTGGCTGTGAGGGGGTTTGTAGGTCCAAACTCTCGTTGTTTCTGCTTAAATGTTTGCTTGATCTTGACAACATATCTATAAGCTATGCCCAATGAGGCAATATCCAGGAACTCCATTTCCATTTGAATGTATTTATACAAATAGTCACATTATTTGAGCACTAGATGATGCTCAAAATATTTGATACCCATTTTGCTGCATAGGGTAGTATTGTTCTTTAAAAACATCCTGGAAGGAATCCCATGTAGGGGCCACCACAAAAATTGTAGATTCCTCTGCGGACCTTTTCTCAGAGTAAGTATCCCACCAGTATTTAACATGGGGAATGACCCTAAGGAGTGAAAAAGTGATATTTTCCCGATTGGAAAAATTGTGGACCGAAAAATATCCTTCGAGCAGATTCAACCATTTATCTACAGCATCTGCATCTATCAATCCTTCAAATAATGGAATATCAAAATTTACCTGTACCTTGAAGGGGGTTGCATGGCCGCCTAATGAAGATGATTCTCCCATGGGAAACCATTGAAGGATCTGCGCGAAGTTGTCCATCATTTCATTCCTTTTTCATGCGAGGGATTCCTTAAGAAACATTTTAATTGGATCTCCTACTCCATCATCTTTATTTTCATCTCCCATGGGTTGTTTTCAAGCTCGGCGTTGCTGATATTGTAATGGCTCGATTGGTTCGAGTCCCAACTTCTTGTAGCCAACCCTGGCCGGAGACATGCATGAAGAAAAATAAATGAAGAGCAGACCGCTCAGATACCACTGATCTAGATTTAGAAGCAGAATGAACTTATTAATAGGCTAAATACAATAAACACAGAGATAGGAAGAATAACACAAATATCCAGTGAACAATATCTTCTATTAAATAATGAAATAGGTTGAGATTGTAAAACTGTAGAAATGAAACTTGCTYGAATGGTGGTAGCTATCTCTGAGAAGAGATGTGGTTTCTACACGCATYTGTCTGAGCAAAACGGATTACAATGAGGCTCCATKGGCCCTTTTCATATTRCTCATGAATTCCAAAACCCTAGACATCCAAAAACCTAACCCTAGAAGGTGAAACGTCAAAAKTCATGTGGGCCCTATGGGTAAGTTGGTGTAATTTGGTACCTCAACTTCCTAGGGTCGTAACTTTTGTATACGATCTTCRTTTTAGGTGCGTGATAGCCCGTTGGAAAAGTATTTCAGATATCTACACATTCCTCCATTATAATCTAAATCCATCTATAGTTTGACTATGGYGAGTGAAAAAGAAAATGTTTAGGGCCTCAAAACAACCCTAGAAGTACAACAAGATGTGTTGACATGAAAACATACAAAATAATCTAGTTGGATTAGGTGAGAGGCCACCCACATCCACTTGGAGAATGTTTGAGGCTTTAGACAWCCCTAGAAGTGTAGAACTCACAATTATAAAGAAGTACAGAAAGACATGATGAATAAAAAATGGACATGAGGAGCCARTTSGAATAGGTGGGTGGCCACCAATATCCACCTGGATCATTTAGATACAATTCCAAATCGTTTCCCTATAGAGAAAGAATTGGACATTGTTTTCCATTTTCCTCTTATTCATTGAAAACCATAGATTCTGGTACTTCGTTGTGATGCATGGCTTCCCTATCAAACCGAGGAACTATGCATCCTCTAGTTTTTCCCCTGTTGTGAAGGAAATCAGAATCAGGASCCATGGGTAGTGAAAATACATTCCCTTATCTTGGGATTCTGTGTAGTCTAGTAGGAAACGGTTCAGTAGAAATGGTGCCCAACTCATTGTCGTTCCTTCTACACATTTCTTTGCGACAACTATTACCCATGTTGGTAATTGATCTTTTCTTCACGTCCATAGCATCTTATAGGCTAGCATTTGTGTCACTATTTGAATGGTTGGGTCACATATAGTTGGCACATCTAGGCCATGCACTCCTCTAACCGTGAAAAAATTCACTCGCATAACCTCTGACTGTGATATTTCTATATTTTTATCTACAAATCACATAGTAAGGTATTTCCCCTGCGTGGGCATCCCATTGATTCTTCATATCAAGTCTGTATCAATCGAAATTTTCCTATCTAGACACATGTAACCCACATGCACACAGGATTAGAGGATATTAACACATGCATTGATTTTGTTGTTGCATACGAAGTGGGGAATATCGAATAGGTTGAGGAGGCCTGATTGCTCCAATCCTCTGGCCCCAACCTTGATAACTGGTATGCCCTTCTTCGTGAGTGGGTCTACCTTGAGTTCCAAGTATTCGTGGGGTGCAAGTTCAAGGAACTTTTCCACCTTTGTGATGTCATGATATGCATACTTTAATTGGAGCACCTTCCCCAGCATGTTCTCGTTAATGATCACTCCCTCTGGAATCTATGGAGTCACCAACCTATAGTATGGATTCTTCTGCTATGTGATTTGTGGGGCGTCATCCTTTCTGGGTGCTTTAGAGTAGCGAGGGAATCTTGGCTCTGATGAAGATGCACATGAGGTCTCCTCAATATCTGGTTCAGTTGTTATAGCTCTAGTGCGACTCTTTCTTGGTATCACTGCTACTGATCCTATGGCTTTGGGTGGCACCATTTCTGTAGTGAAATTGGCTCTGGAAATTGTTATAACTTTGTATCTTTCTCTGTCTCTATACTCTATGTTTTTCTTCTAAAAACTATGTAAAAATAGCTCTGTTTTGGTAGCCATGGTGGCTTTTATACCCTGTTTCCAATTATGCACGGGTCTTCGCGCTTTCCCTGCTATCTCATGTACCTGTAGCATGACAAGTGTTCATGTTAATGGTGCTTTATTTTCAAATCCATTGTTGGATTCCCACCATGTACTACCCCTCTATTCTGTGTATCAGTGATATTTTCTTTTACTCATTGTAATGATGGTGGTTTTATGACTCGGATTTATGGTGGATTTATGTATAGTTATAACAGTAGTTTAATGACTTGTCCTTATCCTCCTGTAATTGTCGCTTCCACCCTTTTCTTACTGAAAACTATCTCATCTTGTGGGACATATCAATTACTACTGCATACTTTACCATTTTGGCATCGGGTTTCCTTGGTTGGCGCAATTTCCCCTACCTGTGCAGTTTGCATTATCGTTTTGTATGTGTGTTTTATTTTATTTTTCTTGCGCAATTCTTCCTATTACGCAGTTTGCCGGCCCTCTTAATAGAGTTTTAGCTGAGCATCGTTCACCTTTCCTTTCAGTGCTACTCCATTAAGCGATTCCAACTTCACAACACCTGCCTCTGTCACCTACTGGATCACATATGGTCCTAACCAATGCATGTGAAACTTCCCTGGGTGTTGTAAAAACTTGTTATCATATAGTAGTACCATGTCACCTACTTGGAATTTTTTCAACTTAATATGTCTGTCATGCCATGTTTTTTCCCTTGCCTTTTTCACCTACTGGTGAAACCTTGTTGCAAATATATCCTCCTCAAGTTGTACGAGTTGTGATAGTCATTCATGTATTGCACCTAAATCCAAAAGATCTATGATAGCGATGATGCACAATCTTGGTACAATAAACTCCATCGACATGACTTCCTCATGTCCTTATACAAACCTAAAAGGTGTTTTCCTTCTCAACTTCTTGCTAGTTGTCATTTATGCCCATAATACTGTAGGGATTCTTAAATCCCATTTGTCTCTTCCTTTTTGTACAAGGGTAGACCCAGGTTTCAACGCTACAACAATGCACCAACAAAACCCTAACTACCAACCCTTTCAAAAAAACCTATGAAGCAGATAATGTCTCACTCGAGGTAGAGGGAGGGGTGGTTGCAGGACTCAGGTGTCTGCAACCTTAGCTGGGACACAGATCTGTGATTAAAATATTTAATAAATCACTTAGCACCGCCATTTCATTATTATATAACCCATATCTACTTCGCAGAGAAAACAGAGCATCACAACATTCACCCTGATCTAATGTATCTAAGCACTTAGCATAAATAAATGGATCAGATCTAGCAGATTCAAGCACTAAGCACATTCACCTATATCATATCTAACATCNTAACCCATATCTACTTCGCAGAGAAAACAGAGCATCACAACATTCACCCTGATCTAATGTATCTAAGCACTTAGCATAAATAAATGGATCAGATCTAGCAGATTCAAGCACTAAGCACATTCACCTATATCATATCTAACATCCAGATTCATCATAAGCACAAAGCATGAACATATCTATCTATCTATCTATCTATATCAAGCACTTAGAAAATAACACATAAATGCACCAACACATCGCACAAAGCAGAATAACACAGTATTTACGTGGTTCACCCCCCACCCTGGGGCTACGTCCACCAACTCTTCTTATTTATTATCTTCAATCATTTATCTACATGCACAGAGACACAAAAACCATACTCCGCATAGGACAGGAGATCTATGCACACCTCGCCAGATCCTCCTTCCCCGAGCTAGGTCTAGCACAAAGCCTTTCACAGTCTGTTACAACCACTCACACTTAGCTCTAGAAGTTTCTCACAATATGCACAGGTCATATACAAACCATACTTGCACTTAACACTTAGCTTATCAGCCTCACATCACATAGATGTTGCTTCTTACATTGCTTAGACATCTATTTATACTTTACAAAATAGGCCTAAACATGGGTAAACTAATGGGCCAACATCCCATTCCCATTACATATTCCCAAATCCCAAAAAGGACCCAAAAAGGGGTCGAGATTCCGCTATCTCCTCTTTGTCTTGCGCTCCATCTTCAACAGGCTATCGAAGTCCCAAAATAGGTCAACTTGACCAAGGATCTCCCAAAACTTGGTCAAGGGCCAAAACTTCCCACGTTGCAAATTTGTGTTATTTCATTCTCTAGCACTTTGTTTAATTCTTCCACTATGCCATTAGCCTGTGGGTGGTACGATGTACTCTTCTTGTGGTGGATTTGGAATTATTTCGTCAAAGATGCTATGGTATTATTGATGAATTGATTCTCTTGTTCACTCATCAATGTTATGGGAAATCCAAATTGTGTTACTATGTTCTCGAACAAAAAGTGTGCAACAGTTTCTACACCGCAATTCGTAACTAACACGACTTCTTCCCATCGAGATAGATACTCTATTGTTGTAATGATGTACCTATCCCCTAATATTATTGTTAGTGGGTTGATTGGTCCAATGAATTCTATATCCAACTTATCAAAATCCTGCAATGTAACTTGTGGATTCAATGGCATATCATCCCTTTTGGAGGGTTTTCCAACCCTCTGACAAACATCGCATGTTTGACATTATTCTGTTGCATCCTTGTGAAGTGTAGACCACTATATTTCTACACGTAATATCTCATACACAGTGGATTTACCTACATAATTTCCTCTTGTTATATCATTGTGCACTTCTGCCAATATAGTTGATCTTTCGTGTTCGATGACACACCGTCGTAGTATTCCATCTATGCCCAGTTTATATAAGCTTCCTTCAATTAATTGGTAATCCACAACCTTTACTACCAACTTATTTTTTTACACAATGGTCATGTATGATGAAGCCATCCTTGTACTTAATAACTATACAATGTCTATACAATAATCATCCACTATCTTAACCGAAAATAGTTGTGCATTTGGCAAGCCATCGTCGAGGTTTCCCATGTCTTCTCTTGATAGTATGCGCAACAAGTGATCTGGTTCTGCATTGATTTTACCTGGATTTAACACTACTTCAAAGTCATATTCCTGGAATAATAGAATCCATATGCAAATCCTTCCCCCCAACACTAGCTCATTGACTAGATATCTCAGCACAGAATGATCTATGTACATCTTAAAGTGTGAGCCTAGTAAGTAGTGTTTGAACTTCTGTAGTGCATAGACCATAGCCAATCCCTCATTTTCTATTGTGGTATAGTTTTTCTTTGTTGTTGATAGTTTCATGATTGAAAAAGTGATTGGGTGATCTATCTCTTTGTTTCATGGCTGTGACAAGATCTCACCTAGTGTGATTGATGATGTGTGTACGTGTACATGAAAGTCCTTGTTCCAATTTGGGAAAATTAATATTGGTGTAGGTACTAAATTTTGTTTCAGCGTGTCCAATCCTTTCTGAAAGTCATCATTCCACTAGAACTTCACCTCTTTTTTCAGTAGTTTTTCCATTGGTGTCATAATCCATGCATATCCTTTGATATATTTCCTATAATATATGGTGTGAACCAATGTTACATGCAGTTGTTTGACTGATGTGGGTGGTCCTAACTCCATAATAACTTCAATCTTTGCAGGATCAACTATTAAGCCTTGTTTTCATAGAACGTGTCCCAATAATATTCCAAATGGTGCACAAAAAATACACTTCTTTAAATTGAAGGATATCTGATGTTGTCTACACTAATCCAACATCAATCTTAGTAATTTATTGTGATCCCTTAGCAAGATAAATATTGTCCAATCATCCAAGTATAATTCAATAAACTTGGGAATAAACTCTTTAAACACTGCAACAACTACTCTTAAAAATACCGCAGGTGCGTTCCTTAACCCAAATGACATCACTGTGTATTGAACAATTTCCCATTACATCGCAAATGTAGTCTTATGTATATCCTCCTACACAATTCTTATCCGATGGTATCCTAAGAAGTTGTCTGTGAATGAATAGGCCTCTTGTCTTCCTACGTTTTCAAGTACTTCATCTATAAATGGTGTTGGGAATGGATCATGTAGGCACAGATCATTCACTTTCCTCAAATCAACACAGATTATTATACCCCCTGTCTTTTTGTCTTGCACTACCACATGACTTATCCATTCTGACTCCTCAACCGGCTTGATGACTCCTTCCTTTAGCATGCGGTCTATTTCCTCCTTTACTTTTTATTTATATCTTGTATTCAACTTGTAGGGACTCTATTTCACTGGTTTAGTGCCTGGATTCAGTGGGATCCTCATCACCCCTAGCTCACTCTCCATCATTTTCATCTCTAATAATGTAGTAGGGAATATGTCTTTGTATTTGCGCAATAGATATGTTATCTTTTCTACAGTTTCCTCATCTCAGTAGTCTCCTGTATGTGCAAACTTAGGGAATTCTTATGTCTCAATATTAACTTTTCATGTCTTGATTGGATGTGCATATGATGTATATTCCATCTTTGGTCCCTCTGCTATTTGTTCCTCTTCTATTTCTGGTACTTGGATGTTGCGGGGATCTTCATCATCCTATTCACCTATGTGACATTGTAACATTCCAATAACTTGTGAACCGTCCTGGAGGTGTTGTGTGCACTACATACGTATATTATTTATATTTCTTCTTCTTCGGTGCAATTTTTTCTTTTAATCGCCTGTAGCACTGCACTTATTAGGGGAGACACATTCTGAAAGGTAAATGTTACCTAAAATCGTTGAGTTATGTACTCACATTCTGTTGTATCTCTACACATCTCCAGTTCTAGTTATTAGTTCTCTGGAATGGTATCTAGTGTATGTATGAACCTATGTGTCCATTCTTTCCTTGAGATCAATTTCCACATTTTTTCACATTGTGAAATATGGTGTGTTGGGTTTCCTTCCATGGTATACTTCTGAATCATGTATTCCTTGTCAATATTGAATCTCACTTGGATTAGTCCCCTACACTAGTGCCAATCTTCTATGTTTTCTTTATGTGTTTCCCACCATCTTGCTGGTGTGGATTTCAATACAATGTCTAGTGCTAGTAGCCTTTGTTGCTTCGGTACCTATGCAATGAATATCTATATAAATTCTATTATATCTGTCAAACTTTCATACTTACATGGGTTACATAATTCTATTCCAATCCAACGTACTGATATGTTCATGTGAACACATCATTGTGTTGATACTTCATGCATCCTCTGCTACCAATTTTCCAGACTTGCTTCTGAGTCTGATGTGCACAAACTGATGTTTCTCCAACTCAGTGCATCGTCTGCGGTGGGGTTAACATAATTGTCCATCCTCATAGTCATGTTGTATAGGTTATCAATTTCATCACCCTAAGTTGATTCTATGTGCCTCCTTCCTTCTTTTTGGACCTAATGGTGCAGTGAATTTCTCACCTTTTCAAATTGATAATAGTTTGGTTATCTCAGGCCCATTCCAGTCCCATTAACATTGGATATGGTCAGTTGTCGTCCACAATTTCAATAACTTCAAAGTCGAAAAAAATGTGCACTCCATCTATATTCATGGGTATTCCTGTTAATATGCCAATAGGTACTATTTTAGAATGTTTTTTTAATCTCAATTGAATGGGTGACCAAAATAACTTGGGTTTGCTCATATTTTTCATGTTTGTTTTGGTAATATGTTTACATCATATCCCAAGTCTAAGATCACGTTGTCTATGTCATATTCTCCAATATGTGCATTGAACCTGAACTCTCCATTGGTTCTTTTCTTGAGGAGTAGATGGTTCACTACTTTCCTTTTAGTAGGAACTACCTTCCCTTGAGTGTAGTGATCAATCATAGAGAATAATGTTTGCAATGCATTTTCATCCTCAACTAGCTATAGGAAACTCTTCAAACATTTCCCTAAGGTAGTTATCTTCTCCATTGACCCTTTGGTCATGATATAGTCATCAATGGGATTTTTATTCCCCCATAGGTGGCATATATGAATTGAACGCTTCTCAGTCCTATCACAAGAGTTCTTTCCTTCCCTGTTTATAGGTATCTTTCTCTTCCCATGGGTTAAATGATCGTATAGGTGATTCTGATTTATTAACCTACTCCTCAACCAATTTTCTTACATTGGCTGCATCCATCCCTATTTTGGTTCCTTCGCACATAACAATTGTTATTTTGGGTCTTTTATCATGTATCTCGGCGAATAGTTTTTGAATGTTTGGGTTCTGTTTTTTATTCCCTTTGGCCTCTAATTTTTCTAGCAGTTGTGGATAGTCCTTTGTTGTATGTTCTAACACTCGACATTAAGTGCATGTTGTGTAGGGATTTTGGCAATCCTGCACTAGGTGCCCTGGTTGGTTACAATTATATCATATTATGGGGCCTCATCCTCCTCTCCTGAATTTTGTTCTACCTCAATCCCTATCGAATGCTCCTCGGTTTCTAGTTAGATCCTCTTTGATTATTATACTTCCCTATCCCTGTACATGTATGTCGTGCACTCCCTCATTAAATCAAATGCATGACAGTTCTTGTCTTCATGTCCCACTAATTTTCAAAAGCTACAGAATAATATTCTTGGGGTACTATGGTATTTTTGTAATAATTGACACTCATGGGGGTTATGTCCCCATTTCTTTCATATCTCGCAATATCCTCCTTCTTGTATTAGGTTTGGCGCTCCAACTTCTAAGTACTATGCAAAGGCTAGACATTCATCTTTGTGGTGACCTTCCATCCTACACTTGGTGCACCCGACATGTTCCCATTTCTCTTTCCCCTTCGTAATATAATATAATTGAATTGTTAATGTAACTAGTTGGTTCTATATCCGCATCATTCTATTGTTGTCTCTGATCGGAGAGGGTTCCAATTTCATAGCAATTTCCAGCACCTCAGACTACGACATAACCTTTAGTTGTATCAAAGGACTGTGGATGTGAGGTAAAAAAATTGCAATGAACCACTCTCTATGTTTTTTATCGGGTATTTGAAATGTTAACCTCCCCATCACATATTTGAACCTATGATCGAACTGCCATATTGAATTTGTTTGTACTTTCTTGATCTCCTTGAGCTCAGTAATGTACTGTGACTCATACTTTGGTTTCTTGAATTATTTTAATAATTCTTATGTGATCTCTGATAATTTTCTTGTTTGACCTAGTCATGTGGTACTTTGGAGCTTCATATACCATACTAGCACGCATCCTCTAAAGGTAGTTTCCAACTGCGCAATATTTACGCCATCATCGTGGACAATATTTGCAGTCCAGATGGTTTCAAATAAAAAAAAATGGTTTTCGGGGTCTTCTAATCCAATTCCTTTGAACTCTGGTAATGTTAGTGTGTTATCTACCCTTGCCATGTTGTTGTGTGTAGGAACCCTTCCTGGTGATGCTAGTTGATTAGAATTACTTGTACAGCTACCACTGCTCTAGATATTTCTTCTCTAACTTCCCCTATTGATTACAAGTGCTCTGGAAAGGTCTTTGAATGTTTTCTCAAATTCAAGTGACGCACAAGAGGTTTTTTTTTTGACCCAGACATCGACTTTGGAAGGACTTACTGGTTCTTCTATAACCGAACTGAACTAGATATGTTCTTCTTCTCCTTCTTTCTTCTATAATTCTGTGATACAGATACCTATGCAATGTTCCAAGTACTCATTGTGTTTTTCTCTCTCTTCATCTGCAGTCATTAAATTCTTGTACCTTCTCCCACTACGTAGAACTCCAAATTTGTATTCTCCTTCTAATATCCCCTCCTCTTTCTTTTCCATTCTTAGTCTTCCTTTCCTTCGTCAAATTTTCCTACCCTCATATCATCTCCTGGTCAACAAAACCTAGTCCCTCCATGTGTGAAAAGTTCTTTGGTTATCTGAATCCATTTTCATCACTTATTTATCACATAGAAACATTTTTATCCAAGTAGATAACGACTTTATGAAACTTCCCCGTGGACCTTTAAATAAGTATATTTATGTGACACTGTAAGCCTGGGTATAGTTTTATGGAAACTTCTATTATGTAGCCTCCCAATATACTATCCATCCAAAAATCAACTGCCCGTGAAATTCTATTTTCCACTGAATTCACTCGTCCCACTATTTTAGGAGTCCAATTATTTGGCACAACTAGTCTATGTATACCAATATTTACCATAAATCTTTCCAACCATTCTACTAAAAGATTAGTAAATTCACCGAAAAAATATCTCATGCAAGTTTGTGTACACATACCTTTGCAGCCTTTGCTTGTTCTTTAACCGAGGGTTTTTATTCTCCTTATGATAAAATTCTTGTTATTTTCATTGCATCCATTCAGTTATCTCCTTCCTCGTTGGTCTCCAAAACATTCCCTCACTTCCAGCCTTCAGGTCTCGGGAATGGAACCATTTGTTGGTGCGCGGGCATAGGTACGTTCAAGTGAATTATTCCAAAAAAAACCTACATATACTGGCCCTTTTGGTATCACCTGCAAGTAGGTGAAGTCTCGCCCTAGGTATCCTTATGGGGACTACATAAACCAAGATTCTGAAGTGGTGAGGGAAAGAAGGGAGATATGCTCTGTCATATCTACAATATACTCGCATGCACTACATCCTAGTTAACCTAAGCTTGTTACTTAATTCTATATGCAATATTCTCCTTACATTGGTGGATTCTCTACACACATGACTACCTACGACAACAACAACTACTACGGATCTCAAAATTTTGGAGATCTTCTCAACTTCGTGGATCTTTTACATATTTATTCCTTTTGCTCAGTTTCTTTTTCCATCTCATGATGACTTGGATACCACTCATGCTTGGCTGGTGACAACTCATTATGAATTGGATACATCTCATGCTTGGCTGGTGACAACTCATTATGAGTTGGATACATCTCATGCTTGACTGGTTTTCTCATATTTCACACTACTTGTTCTTTATTGTCCCTTGTCTTCTTCTCTTTCATCTCTCTTATTTCTCGATGTTATTGATCTTCTTGATCCTACACATTTTCCATGTACCTCATCTCTTTTCATTGTTCCATTCCTAAAACTGCTTGCCCAACACTGGACCAACAATTTCTTTGTCTGCTAGATTATCCCAACTCATGGGAGTCTTACATTTTCTACCATACAATGTTTCAAACAGACTCATCTTCAATGAGGTTTGATACCCTATATTGTATGAAAATTCAACTAAATGAATATAATATTCCCACTTCGACGGTTGATCCATCACACACATTATAAGCATGTCCTTAATTATCATGTTAGTCCTTTCTATTTTCCCATATGAATATGGATGATACATTGTACTAAGATTTAGATTTGTTCCAAATCCTTTGAACAAACCTTTCCAAAAATTTGAAGTATACTTTGGATATCTATTTGAAACTATTGTCTTAGAAACTCCATGTAACCTGACAACTTCCTTTATGAAAATATATGCAATATTTGTTTCCTTATGTGTAGTCTTTACTGGAATAAAATGTGTTGCTTTAGTCAATTTATCCACCACCACTATGATGTAATCATGATGCTTCACTATTTTGGTAAGCTTAGTAATAAAATCAATTGTAACTACTTCCCACTTCCATTCTAGAATGGAAAATGGCTATAGAAAACCTATTGGGTGTCTATGTTATGTATTTACCTTTTGGCATTCTATACATTTGGCTATGTAATTAGCCACTTCCTTCTTCATTCCTGGAAAAAAGTATTGGCTTCTCACAACTGCAATTGTTTTCTGATATCCTGGGTGCCGGAAAAATGGCACATTGTGTATTACCTTCAGAACTGTCATTTTCAACTCATTTGAATTCGACACATATACTTTTCACTTGTACATGTGAATTACATCTTCTTGCATATATAAAAATTAAATTTATGTTGAAAATTACCTTGTTGTATTGTTTCTTTTATTTTCATATATTGTTGATATGATTTCGCTGCTACAATAATGTGATATTTCAAATATGACATGTACATGATGATGGTTGCCACATGCAATTCATGAGCTCTCATGTTGAGTGCATCAACTACTTGAATTTTTTTTCCTTTTATATGCTTAATTTCAAAGTCATATTCACTCAGAAATTCCAGCCATCTAGTTTTTCTATAATTTAGTGTTGGTTGTCCAAACAAATTCTTCAGACCAGATTGTCCTTACTTTGAACTTCTTACCAATAAGGTAATTCCTCCACATTTCCAATGCATGTACAATCACCGCTAACTCCAAGGCATGTATAATTATTCTCGTGCTCTTTTAATTTTTTGTAATCATAGCATACCACATGATACCTTTGACTGAGAACTCCACCGAGTCCTTCCTTGCATGCATCGGTGCACACAAAAAAATATTCATTTGGATATGTAATCTTCAATATTGGCACACTTGTCAATATTTCCTTCAACTATTGAAAACTCTCTTCACACTTGGAATTCCATTCAAATTTCACTCCCTTATTTTGCAAGGAAGTGATTGGACTTGCAACTCTTGAGAACCCTTTTATGAATCTTCGGTAATAAATGGAAAGACCCATGAATTATATAACCTATGTCACAATATTTGGCACTGGACATCCTCTAATGGCCTCTCTCTTTTTAGGGTCAACTTCTATCCCTGTTGTTGAAATTATATGCCCCGAGTAGTGAATCTTCTTTTGGTAAAATATGCACTTCCTTAGCTTAGCATACAATTTATGCTCTCTTAAACATGCAACACCATTCTTAAATGTTTCTCATGTTCCTCTTATGATTTATAATAGACGAGGATATCATCTAAGAACACAATCACAAAATTGTCTATGTACTCTGTAGACACTTCATTCATCATGCACATAAAAATTGTCAGACCATTTGATAGCCCAATTGGCACTACCATGAATTCATAATGCCCATATCTTGTTCTCAATTTCGTCTTGTAAATGTATTCTTCATTTATTCTTATTTAATGATAGCTCGATCTCAAGTCAATCTTCAAAAATATTCTTGCACCCTTCAACTGATCAAATGAATAATCAATTCTTGGAAAATGATACTCATTATTTACGGTAACCTTATTAAGTTGTATAAAATCAATACACATCCTTAAGGTTCCATCCTTCTTCTTCACAAAAATAAATGGGGCTCCCCAAGGTGACATACTTGGGTGTATGTACCCCTTCTTCAAAAGTTCTTCAATTTGTATCTGCAACTCTTTTAGTTCCAATGTTCCAATTATGTAAGGTGTCTTAGAAACTAGGGCAACTCCTGACACCAAATCAATAGAGAAATCAATGTCTCTTTCTGGTGGCAATCTCGTAATTTCTCTAAAAACATCTTCAACAACCCTCAAAACTGGATGGTATTCAATGCTTTCCACTTTTTCTTTGGCTTCCTCCTCCATATGGGCTGCAAAAATTTGATATACTTTCATGAAGCTCTTGTTCAACTACATAATTGAAATATCTCTAATAGCTGCAACTCTTGGAATGCCTCGAATCTTTTCTTGCTTCCCTTTCTTATCAAGACATGTGATTTTCTTGTTGTAAAAGTCTAGGACAACATGATGTTTCTCCAACCAATCCTTGCCAATTAGAAAATCATATGATCCCAATGGTA
>SNQJ01S0078712.1:0-32154 GCA_010110895.2 Picea sitchensis
CGTGTTCCGTTGGTCATTTATAATGGTTCTGGTGGTTAAGTCGACATGATCCAATGCCCATCGGATCATGTCATAGTATGGGAGCAACCGAGGTCTGGTTGCAACCAGATGCATCCCTGACTGAACAATTATCTTATATTTGGTGTTCAGATCATCTTTTTCAAACTCATTATCATCAGAGTCTGAGTAGTTAACCAACTCTGTTTGCATAATGTCCGAAACAAATGACCAGGTGGGTACTGAGCCGCCAGACCGAGGCGAAGTATCTGAGACATTGTCTGGACCCTGCGCTGCAACCTCGACAATCGCTTTCGCTGCTCTCCTTGGGGCCATGCCTGACGCTTGCTTTTTTTCTCTTCTGCAATAAACCTGTGTATACATGTGGAAATGAGTTCCTCTGGAGCAAGGTGACCTATGTGCGCTTATGATAAATGTTTAAAAAGAATGAAACTCTCGTATATATTTGGAAACTTTGTACCTTTGAAAGTTTGTCAAATCACAAATAAAAACAAATTTAATGTATGAATCTGATCTTATTTATTCGTAGATTTACCCTACTTTTTCATTAATGTCATCAATGTTTGGCGGCTTGACAGGCAGTCGGGTTATGGAGAGAAAATAAATACCTCGTGAAGAGTGCCAACCTTGATGCGCGGGACGGATCTCGTTTAATTTAAAATTACAAATCTTAACGACTTAAAGAATTTTCTCGTCTTTCGCTGTATCGTGAATTTCCTTTTCATATTTTGACTCTTCAACTCGCGAGGCTGCGAGTGTCGATTTTAACATAATTAACGGCAATCATGATTTGGCGCATCCTTAATCATATAATTAACCTAATCATCATATCGCGACTCGGGAATTCGAAGATAAGCTTTTGGAAGAATGATATGCCGAGTTGCGATATTACGATGTGGCGATAATTAAGACTCAAATTATAAGAAGGAAATCTTAGATTAAGCGACTAATTAATCTCGCCATAATCATGTTGCAACTTCGTGAATCGGAGTTTTGGACACCCTAACTCGATGAAAGAAAGTGCCGAGTGACGATATGTCGAGAACCAAACTTAACCATGGTTAGTTTTTTACCCTTAGTCTCCAACCAAGGTTATCACAAAGTCATCGTGTTCTCGGCTATCGGGGCTGTAAGAACAAAAACCTGGGTTTGATGTATGTCGCGGATCAAAACCCCAACAACGCCTAATCATGGGTTAAAGGTTTCACCCTAGTTAATGCCTTAAGCGAAAATTAAAATTGAGTTCGCAGTTTCGCGACCCGGGACTTGTGAATTCAAAAATTAAAGTGTCCGACTTGCGAGACCCTGAAATAAAACAAAGAGCAAACATTTTTGCGAAAAATGGACCCTTTCTTGAAAGTGACAAAGCATTTCTATTCATGGGAAAAGATTTCAGAGCTTTATGATTTCAGAAGGAGAAGAAAAACAACTTTATATCTCAAGTATCAAAAATTGAAAATTGAGCGAGGTGAAAAACAAGGGTGGCTCCAACAAGAGGTTCGACGATCTAGGTGAAACAATTTCAAGTTATGAAGCAGAGGAAACCCTGAAGCCTGGAGTTCTACAATGGATCTCCATCATAGATTCTTGCTTGGGGAGAATCTTTGTCAGTCGTTCGATTAAGTTCTTTAAGGTTAGCAAAGATGATGGAAGAGTAAGGTCAAACTACAACTTCCGATCAACTCAACTTATGACCAAATTTGGTCGGTAGCACTCTAGGTGAACAAGAGTGTTGGAGTTAAAAATATCTGGAGCACTAGAGTTCCAGAGATCTGAGTAGCACCCACTTTTGGATAGCCCTAGGTTTTGTCCCATGGTCACATGTATAACTTTTCAAGGAAAGAGGGTTAATGAGCTACATACTAAAAGTCAAATTTCATAGACTTTAACAGGTTTCCCTCGGTCCCGAGGATATTGGATTTATCTAAAAATTAGCACAGACACTCATACTACCTACTTCAGATATATCAACAAATTAGACAGAGGAAAAGCACGATATAAATCCAAATTTGACAAAATTCCACAGAGATAATACTACAAAGAAATTGAATTGACAAAATCTTCAATAGGAAAATGACACAGTTTCATACCTAGACTGAAGTTTGACTGAGATCCCATCAGATGAATTTATTTGGATTAGAATGAAATTGAATAGAGACTCATAATAAAATTTCGGAACTAATAACCTGGTTTACCAGCGAACAATGCACTGTTAAATTTCTAAATAATCTCAACGAAAGAATCTATCATTCAACTTCAAACAAGGATAAGGTATAAAATTTTGAACAAGACCATATTCAATATGAATTCTAATTCCACAATGAGGATCAAGCCATTCCAAAATAGAGAGCAGAAAATGTTCGGCATTGCATTGAAATTAAAATAAAAACACTGTAATTATTATCCGATTGGTAGAAATTGAAATTTGAAAAATATAAACCCTCAACTAATATTCCTTGACAGCAATCGTAACAATTGGCTTCCTGGCTTTCCAATGTTTCTATAGTGTCCTTATCGGTCTAACATACAACAACCTTAATGCTAGGAATAAAATTCAGAATACAAAAATACCAGAACTAATGAATTATTTCTTAATGAAGATGCCTTCAAATTCTTCCTCTCCCTCCTTTCCTTTTCTTGTTAATCACAAAGAATTCACCACTACCTCCCAACTAATTCTAGGGGTACTCTTCTTCCCCCTTTTCCCCCTAACCCACAAAGGGGCCACACACAAGAAACCAAAAATAATATCTCCAAGAATTTCCCTCACAAGGAAGAAAACCCACTCCTTTTACAGGATTGGTATCCCAACTCTGACAAGTAAAACACAGTCCAATAAAAAATTGGCAGCTTAACAATGCTTAGAAAATTAGATCATTTTCCCTTCTCCAGAATTTGTTTTTATAGACTTTTCTTCATTGACACGTGTCCTCATGCATAGGTAATTAACTTTTTAGTTAATTTTAATTTGGATTACTCACTCACACACTTGTCACAATATCCCCAAGTTACACCAGTATTTACCATTTTTATTTTATTTAAAAGGTCAAAATCCCTCACAATCCTCAACGTGTTCCTATTTTCAATCCTAGGTGTCCCTATGTTCCCCAGATTTTCGTTTAAGGGGTGTCTCCTAACTAGATCTTAGTTAAATTTTAATTAGGAGTCTTCTTCTAGTTAGACTAGTGTAGTTTGACTGTAGATTATATTCTAGGTACAACCAACCTCTCAAGTTATTATTTAATTCTATTTAAAAAATCATTTTTATTAAATTCATACACACATGTCCATTTTATTCAATCTTTATATTTTTCCCACTTTTCCTAGAATTATATTTATCCCAAATTTAATATTTTAATTAGTCCCCAATTTAAACTTAGACTTAGGACAGATCTTAGACTTAGGCTTAAACTCTTGTTAGGTTTTTCAACTAATAATCTATCATTTAATTAATTATTTAATCCAACAAGGTCTAATATTTCAATGTTTTCTAGGCCATCTAGATTTATTGACTTAAGTTTAATTATGTTGTGTTCCCTTCAAGACACACCTCCATGATCCAAGGGTGCCACTCACCTTAGAAATGTTTTGGAAGTTGTCTGACCCTTGGAGTCAACACTCCACTTAGTCGAACTTGTGAGATACTAAGGGCTTCTAAGGAATAAGGACTCTACCTTATTGCATGCTCCTTAGAAATTGTCATGAGCGATTGTCTCAGTCTTCCCTCATGACATCGTGGACCTCTCAAAATAGGTAATAATTAACCTATAGTTCAGACCATGGTGGGAATGCTAGTAGGCTATGACAAGGACATTGTCACACCTCTCCCTCAAATGTTTGGTTTATGTGCATGGCCCCTCTACTCCTTATGTGAGTCAGATTAGTAAGCATCATCAAGCCTTCATCCACTAAAATAAACACTGTCAATAATTCCATATTCATAAATCATACTATAATCAATCATACAGCATACGTGTGTGAAATGAAATACTCAATAAATACAATACACTCCCTGACTCAATTCGAATTCCAAGGGAATCCATCGGTTCCATCAGCATTCTTAACCTGTCATGTTTCCTGCACACTCAGGATGACTTGTCAAAATCATATGTCAATATATATACATCAATAAATAAATAAGCCATAACACCTCAACATCATCATATATAACCCATAATCTGAATGAAATCATAGTGTACCATAACTGGATCACTTGCAAGCAAGTTTCCTCAAAGAATAATTCCATAATAGTGTGCTCAGTAGAGAGGGATGTTACATACACCCCCTCTTGTTTTAAACTTCATCTTGAAGTTTGTACAATATATACAAAAGAAAGTAATAAATGTCTATGACATAGATCTATATGTCTAATCTATCAAATAAGTAAGGAAATTGTTGACACATCTCATATGCATCCTCCTAGGTAGCCAAGTGTTGACTATAATTGTCCCATTGGAACTTGACCTAATCGACTGTTCGACGTCATAGCTATAGAATGTGATGGTCCAGAATGTGGATTGGATCTACCATGAGAGCACCCTTGTTCGACACCTACAAGGAACTCATGTCAATAACATGTGAAGGGTCACTAATATAATGTCTCAAAATAGATACATGAAATACGTCATGCATATGCCTCAAAGAATCAGGCAAGGCTAGTCGATAAGCCATGGGTCCTTTCTTTTCCACTACCTCAAAGGGTCCCATAAATCTAGGATAGAGTTTAGCACACTTTCCAAACTTGATCAAACTCTTGTGTGATTTTACTCGCAAGAAGACTTTGTCTCCAACTTCATAATTGCGGTCAACGCGATGTGCATCAACATAACTCTTTTGTTGATCATGTGCTTCCTTAATCCTATGTCTTATCGATTGCATTTGTTCTTCCATTTCTTGAATTACCTTTGGTCCTACCAAAACCTTGTCCTCGAATCAATCCCAACTCAACATTGTTTGACACAACTGCCCATAAAGAAACTCAAACGGTGTCATGTTAATTGTACTTTGATAGTTGTTATTGTATGCAAACTGTACTAGTGGTAATAATTATTCCCAACATTTTTGTTGGTCCATTACATACATACGTAACATATCGTCCAAAATATGGTTTGTTCTTTCTGTTTTCCCTTATGTCTCTAGGTAATAAGTTGTGCTAAAGTTTAGTTGTGTTCCCAAGGCCTCTTGGAAACAAGTCCAAAACCATCCTATAAACATCAATCCTTGATTAGATATGATCCTTCTTAGTACACCATGAAGTCTTACAATCTCGCTGACAAATACTCTAGCTATTCTTGTTCCCTGATACGTCATACGTACTGGAATAAAGTGTGCACTCTTCATCAGAGTGTCAAATACCACAAAAATCGATTCATGCCTCCTTGATGTTAGTGGAAATCCAATGATAAAGTCCATTGAAATGACTTCCCATTTCGATTCTAGAATAACATGTGGTTGTAACAATC
Source organism: Picea sitchensis (assembly GCA_010110895.2). Classification (NCBI taxonomy): domain Eukaryota; kingdom Viridiplantae; phylum Streptophyta; class Pinopsida; order Pinales; family Pinaceae; genus Picea; species Picea sitchensis. Next base: position 5,481 of record SNQJ01S0078712.1, read on the forward strand.
TTGTTGGATGTATATGTTCAACCTTCACTTGCTTACATTCTAGACATCTCGCCATGTAAGCAACTATGTCTAATTCCATTCCCTTCCAGAAGAATAAAGGCTTAAGATCTGCCTTCATCTTTGTGACTCCTGAATGAGCCATGTATATTGCCCAATGTGCTTCACTCAAGATCAAACTTATTAGTTCGTTGTTAAGCAGTACCAAAATTCTTTAGTTAAATATCAACAATCCATCGTTGTTTAGTGAATAACCTTCATACTTCGGTACCATCATGGTAACTTGCCCAATATTATTCTTAACTTCTTTATACCAGTCATTGTCGAATTGTAAAGTTAGAATATTTTTCTCAAATATTCTTCTTAAGAGGTAATACCAAAAATATGTGTAGTCTCCAACTCAACGCATCTGCCACTCGGTTCACTGTTCCTTTAATGTAAGTAATTTCAAATTCGTATTTGCTAAGTAATTATGATCAATGCCTTTGTCATGCGTTCAGGTCACTTTGTGTAAAGATATGTTGCAATCCATAGTGATCTATCTTTAATTCAAATTTTCATCCAGTTAGATAATGTCTCCAAACTCTCAAGGCATATACAATTGCCAATAATTCCAGGTCATGCATTGTGTAGTTCTCTTCATGTTTTCTCAATTTCCTTGAAATGTAAGCAATCACTCAATCGTCTTGCATAAAAAATCCTCCTAAACCCTCCTTGGATGCATCTTTGCATACCAAGAATTCCTTGTCCATGTCGAGTACTTTCAGTATCAGCATTGTCGTCAACAACTCCTTAATATTTTGAAATTATTCCATTCATTTCTCAGTCCATACGAACTTCTTGTTCTTATTCTACAATTCAATGATCGGATTGCTATCTTCGAAAAACATTCAACGAATCGTCAGTAATATCCTGATATACCCATAAATTGTGTACTTCTTGTACGTTTGTCTATGTTGGCCATTCCATAATAGCCTCTACTTTCATTGGATCCACAACGATACCTTCACCAGATATGATATGTGCCAAATATTGAATCTTCGATTGGTAAAAAGAGTATTTTGATAGCTTCCCATACAATTTGTTTTCTCTTAGGCACCACAGGAGTAATCTCAAGTGTTCATAATGCTCTTCCTTCGTATAAGAATAAATGAGTATGTCATCAATAAAAACTTGAACAAACTTGTCCAAGTATTCATAGAACACCTCATTCATCAAACTCATGAATACCCCCAGGGCATTCGTCAAACCGAATGGTAAAACTATAAACTCATTGTGTTCAAATATCATCTTGAAAGCGGTTTTAGGGATATATTCCTCTTTAATCTATAACTAGTGATATCCTGATCTCAAGTAAATATTTGAAAACATTGTCACGCCTTTCACTTGATCAAATAAATCATCAATCCTTGGCAAAGGATATTGGTTCTTGATTGTAGTTTTTTTCAGTTGACGGTATTCAATGCAAATCCTCCACGATCCATCCTTCTTTCTAACAAAGATCATTGGTGCACCAAACGGTGATATGCTCGGATGTATCATTCCCAAATCCAACAACTCCTTCAATTGCATTTTCAACTCCTGTAATCTAGGTGTGGACATCTGGCAAGGCATTATCGTTATCGGTTCAGTTCCAGGTTTCAAGTCGATTGTAAACTCCAACTCTCTTTCGAGCAGTAAACCTAGTAACTCTTCTAGAAATACATCTGCAAACTCTTGTACTACAACAAGGTTTTCTAGTCCCTCCACCTCTCCCTTTTCATTCAGCGGTAATATTTCATATAACTTGCATCCCTTGCACATACTCTTTTGCAATTGTAGGGAATAAATAAACCTCAAGGACACTGCCTGGTTTCTTCCTACAATCACTCTACTTTGTCCCAAATCATTCGTCAAACTTAACCCTTTTGTATTACAGTTAAGTATCGCATTATGTGATTCCAACCAATCCATACCAATCACTATGTCATAATATCCTAAGATCATGACATAAAGATCTACCTTTATCACAATGTCTCCCAAGGTAAGGCTACAGTATGTAACCTTTCCTCCAACCTTTTGTTTGGCACCTGATGCCATTTCTACATATTTGAACTCGTCCTGCTCGACTACCTTTACCTTAATTCTCTTCAATGTTGCACTAGAGATAAATCTCTCTATAGTACCTGGATCTATCAATATACTTTAATTATGATCTACAATTGTACCTGACGTCTCTAACACAATAGACAGGTGCTAATTATGGTGGTTGTTCACCACTACATGTATCATGTGGGCCTTTCCCAAATCTCCAACTATAGTGGGTCCATATGATCTAGCCATTCTAGCATTCTCAATCGGACAACCTCGTTCTTAATGTGGCTCACCACATGTCCAACATCTAGTCTTGGTCCAATGCTCTTGGTCCTTGAAGTAGAAGTTGTTGGTATAACAACCTGTGATCTCGGTCTGTTCTATTGAACAGGCCTAAATTGTTGTTGTTGTTGTGGTGGTCCTCTGTAAGGAGTCCTCTACTAAGGATTTTTTCACTGTGGTGTTGTGAACATAGGTCCTCTAGACGTATCTCGGTGCCCTGAATCTTGTCTGGTTGGTGTCTGGTGCTTTTGGGTTCCCAGTGTTGCCTATACACCCTAACTAGAAGGAGTCTTTCCCTAAACTTTGTTGTTCATCTCTTCCTCATCTATGAGGGCCTTATGAACTACGTTGTGTAAATACTGAGGCATTAGGATCTGTATCTTTGCATGAATGTTGAATTTAAGGACAAAAAAAAACTTTTTGACCTTTAACTTCTCTGTGTTCAGATGTGGAGCATACCTAAGTAACTCCATGAATATAGCCTCATACTCTAGCACCATATGACTACCCTGTCATAAGGCATTGAAATCATTAATCTGACGCTCAATGAATTCCTCATACAAGTACCTCTCTCGGAACCGTTCCTCGAATAGTTCCCATGACACATATTCGATGACCATGTTTAGCTGAGGTAGGAGTGTCATCCACCATATATAATCGCTCCCCTTCAGTTGAAATATGACCATGCCTACTTTCATGTTGGAGGTGTAATCACAAAGTGAAAAGAACATCACCATATTCTCCAACCATGCCTCGACGACTAAGCCATACGTGGCACCCATGAACTCGGGAAACTTCACCTTATTGAGTTCTCTGTGCATACTATCACTACCAGATGGAGCACACTATGAACCCTCATTGGGTACAAACGCTCTTCCTTCATCTCAATCTAGGAGGTTAATGAATTCCTTAGACATCATCTAGAAGTATCTCATCAAACCTACCACATCTCCCATAGCAACCTGTTCTGACTAAGTATTCTTCTCATCTCCCTAGGGGTTAGACCCTTCTGGCGTGGGTACTATCATAGGTTCACACATCTTCCTCCAACACCACATCATCTACTTCCCCTGCATCCTCTAACCATGATTAACTACAAGAACAATTTCATATTTTTTTTTAGTGATCTAAATCAATCATTTAGTTTAACATAGTGGATGGCGTAACGATCCAATGTCACATGGTTAAACCTGCTCTAATACCATATGTAACAACCCCTTTGTTACGTCATAAAAGTAATTGAGAAACAGTAAGAGACGTTTATTTTATTTTATTTTTGAAACATAAATAAAACATCATTTGAACAAGTGAAACATGATTTTAACATACTTTAGAATTACGCAGTCTATTTCATTCATCTCATTGCACAAATAAATTTAGATACAAATTAATATAATAGGGATCTTCCATATCACATAACAACACATACAACCAGATTACAACATTGCGATTATCCAAGATCAACCACAACCAGTTTCATCACACAATGTCATTACTTCTAACAGAAAAATCATCATACAAAGCAATAAAAAATATCTACCCATCCAATCTACCTGCAAGGTTGGGACCTCCAGGACACATAATCTATGCTCAAGTCGAGGATTCATTTGATTGATTTTGACCATTTAAGGTCTCAATACTGGCAATTGTTCTGAGGAACAAGGAAGTATCTGATTCCCATATCTTCAATCCATTCCCAAGTTCAACTATAATTTCCAGTATTCTTAACTACATTTCCTTCAACACAGAAATATGGTAACATGGACACCACTTCATAACACAAATTCATACTATTACAATAATTCATCATGTTACTCATTTAAGGATAGGAATAAATTCAATAAAATCAATACATAAACTTAAACAGTAAAACAAAGACCTTCAACAGGAAACCTATTAAAAATTATAGTTTCAACCTTACTCAAGTTTATTTGGAAAAGTGTGGCAACCCTCCATGGTACAACCATGTAGGTAGATATATGTAATCACAACAGTTAAAAGGAGAAAAGGAAGAGAAGAGAATAGCTCTCACAAACAAGAGGGAATCGTAAGTACACTTTGTAATTCCTGAGATAACAGATACTATGATGAAAAACTTTTGCAATCACGCAAAATTCTATTCTAAGAAATAGTTACAAATTTGTAAGAATCTTGAATTTTCTCTTTTGGGTGCCACAATGAAAATATTTCCAAAACCAACTCCAAAAATGCGTAGAAGGTCTCCATGAAGCCCCAAAGTTCAGAAGGAACAATGTATGGTGCACAGAGGCTACTCAAGGTGGGCGGAGGCCTTAAAATTTTAGAACGAGAAGCTTAGGAGAGAAAGCGTTTACAAGGTTTAGTGAGGAATTCAAAAGTTGAAATTCCTTTGAAGACACTAAAGGATGAGATTTGATCGTGAGGAGTCAGAATCCCCACAACTACCCAATTAAACAGGATTAGTGCACTGGAAAACCTCGATACCTTCGAGCTTCACCACTTCGGCAAATCTGAGTTATATACTTTAAGAGAGCCCTGAATCCCAATGTTGTGAAGTGTAACTACACTGTAGATTGGTGAGTGAATACTCGTCATTGGATACTTAAGAGTTCAAAGATTCAAAGAGTTAGGTTCGTGACTGTAAATATTTAAGAAAACCTGAAGCTCTGAAGTCCCAGAGTGAAGGACCATCGTAGATCTGATGATTGATCACGAGTTGTTAGATCTGTGAGCCCTCATTTTATTTTTCAGCGGTTTGGTAATTCGACACTTCGACAGAATTAGAGTCATGAGGTTAAGGGATAAGGAACTCCTGGAGTCCTGAAGTCTGAAGTAAATATTGTCTGTCAGTTTATGGAAGGATGGGGGTCGTAGATCTCTAAGTTATTCAAGATTTGTCTCTCCAGCTGAGTTAAGGTGTAGGTGCTAAGGATTAAGATCACCCCAGACTTCCAAAGTCCTAGAGTGAAGGTCAACCATAGATCTATAAAATGATTGAGGACCGTTAGATATGTAAGAACTCTGAGATTTTGTTTTTCGGAGATTCGTGAGTTTGGATCTCCGGAGGAAAAGCGTTGTTATTTGAAAATAGTGAGGAACTCCTAGAGTTTTGGAACTCTAGAGTGGACGAAAACCATTGATTTGAGGAGGACTGTAAACTGTCAGATCTCTGAGTCCTTCGAAGGTTCAATGATCTCGAGGAAATAGTTTCAATTTATGAAGCAGAGAAAACCTTGAAGCCTGGAGTTCCACAATGGATCTCCATCGTAGATTCTCGCATGGGGAGAATCTTTTCCAGTCATTCGATTAAGTTCTTAAAGTTTAACGAAGATGATGGAAGTGTAAGGTTAACCTACAACTGCTATTCAACTCATCTTATGGATGAATTCGGTCGGTAGCACTTCGGGTGAACATGAGTGTTGGAGTTAAAAACCTCCGGAGCACTGGATTTCCGAAGCTCTGATTAGCACCCACTTTTGGTTAACCATTAGGTTCTGGACCATGGTCACATGTATAACTTGTCAAGGAAAGAGGGCTAATGCGCTACATACTAAAATTCAAATTTCAGAGACTTTAACAGGTTTCCCTCGGTCCCGAGGATTTTGGATTTATCTAAAAATTAGCACAGACACTCATAGTACCTACTTTAGATATATCAACAAATTTGACAGAGAAAGAGCACAATATAAATCCAGATTTCATGAAATTCAAAAGATATCATACTACAACGAAATTGAATTGACAAAAGATTCAATAAGAAAATGACACAGTTCTTGACCTAGACTGAAGTTCGACCGAGATCCTATCAGATGAATTTATTCGGATTAGAATGAAATTGAACGGAGACTCATAATAAAATTTTGGAACTAATAACCTAGTTTACCAGTGAACAATGCACTGTTAAATTTCTAAATATTCTCAACTAAAGACTCTATCATTAAACTTCAAACAAGGATAAGGTATAAACTTTTGAACAAGACAATACTCAATATGAATTCTAATTCCACAATGAGGATCAATCCATTCCAAAATAGATAGCGGAAAACATTCGACATTACATTGAAATTTAAAATAAAAACACTATAATTATTATCCGATTGGTAGAAATTGAAATTTAAAAAATGTAAACCCTGAACTAATATTCGTTGACAACAATCATAACAATTGGGTTCCAGTCTTTCCAATGTTTCTGTAGTGTCATTTCAGTCTAACATACAACTACCCTAATGCTAGGAATAAAATTCAGAATATAAAAATACCAAAACCAATGAATTATTTCTTAATGAAGATGCCTTCAAAGTCTTGCGTTCCTTCCTTTTCTTTGATTGCTAATCATAGAGAATTCACTGGTACCTCCTATCCAATGTTGGAGGTACTCTTATTCTCCCTTAGCCCCCCAAGCCGCAAAGGGGCCACACACAAGAAACCAACAATAATAGCTCCAATACTTTCCCTCACAAGTGAGATCTTCCACTCTTTTTACAGGCTGGGTATCCCAACTCTCACAAGTAAAACACAGTCCAATAAAAATTTGGCAACATAACAATGCTCAGAAAATCAAATCCTTTTCCCTTCTCCAGAATGTTTTTTTAATAGACTTTTCTTCATTGACACATGTCCTCATGGACAAGTAATTAACTTTTTAGTTAACTTTAAATTGGATTAATCACTCACACACTTGTCACAATCTCCCCAATTTACACCAGTATTTACCGTTTTTATTTTATTTAAAAGGTTAAAATCCCTCACAATCCTCATTGTGTTCCTACTTTCACTCCTAGGTGTCCCTTTGTTCCCCGAATTCTCATTTAAGGGGTGTCCCCTAACTAGATCTTAGTTAGAGTTTAATTAGGAGTCTTCTTCTAGTTAGACTAGTGTAGTTTGACTGTAGATTCTATTCTATGTACAAGAAACATCTCAAGTTATTATTTAATTCTATTTAAAAATTCATTTTTATTAAATTCATACACACACGTGCATTTTATTCAATCTTTATATTTTTCCCACTTTTCCTAGATTTAGATTTATCCCAAATTTAATATTTTAATTAGTCCCCAATTTAAACTTAGACTTAGGCCAGATCTTATACTTAGGATTAGACTCTTGTTATTCTTTTTAACTAATAATCTATCGTTTAATTAATTATTTAATCCAACAAGGTATAATATTTTAATGTTTTGTAGGCCATCTAGATTTATTGACTTAAGTTTAATTATGTGACGTGCCCTTCAAGATGCACCTCTGTGCTCCAAGGGTGCCACTCACCTTAGACTTGTTTTGGAGGTTGTCTGACCCATGGAGTCAAGACTCCACTCGGTCGACCTTGTGAGAGAATAAGGGATTCTAAGGAATAAGGACTCAAACTTATTGCACTCTCCTTAGAAATCTTTGTGAGCGACTGTCTCAGTCTTCCCTCATGGCATCATGGACCTCTCGAACTATGTAATCGCTAACCTACAATTCATACCATAGTGGGAGTTCTAGTACGATGTGACAAGATGTTGTCACACCTCTCCCTCTAACTTTTGGTTTATGTGCATGGTCCCTCTACTTCTTATGTGATTTGTATTAGCAAGCATCATCAATGTTGCATCCACTGAAAAAAACACTATCAATAATTACATATACATAAATCATACTATAATCAATCATACAACATATGTTCGTGAAATGAAATACTCAATAAATACAATCCACTCCCTGACTTAATCCAAAGTCCAGGGGAATCCATCAATGCCATCAACATCCTTAACCTGTCATGTGTCCTACACACTCAGGACGACTCGTCAAAATAATTTGTCAATATATATACATGAATAAATCAATAAGCCATAACACCTCAACATCATCATATGTAACCCATAATCTGAATGAAATCACAATGTATCATACCTAGATCACTTGCAAGCAAGTTTCCTCAAAGAATAAGTCCATAATAGTGTGCTTAGTAGAGCGGGATGTTACAAAAATAACATCATAAAATAATAAATGATATTTTTTCTATGAGGCGGTTTTCCTATATATGTCCACTTTCCTTTGATTTTGTTACCTTAGGAATCTGTGAATTATCCTTAAGAGGCATGTTACCTTTAATTGTTGACGCTTCTGGGTGCATATATTCAAAAGGAGTGTTTCCATCTTCATGTTAACGGTGTTGTGAATGTGAAGTGATGGAGTCTAAGGATGCTAAAGATTGGTTGGAGTCAATAGAATGGGCAGGTTGTTTTCCTTTGCTAGGCTCTGGTTCTTGGGCTTTGAAAGTTTTGGGAAATGTATATGAAACAATAGAATCAACAGGCTGAGTAGGTTTCTTAAGAGGAGGTTTTGGTGGAAACGATAAAGAAATTTTTGGCCATCCTCCAACATGAGGGGAAGGAGGATGTACAATATCATTCCAACCATCATTGTTTGGAACCTAGAGTGGAAAAGACACATGTGGCTCAACTAGTACACCAAAGATGCTAGGTTGAGGGTGGAAAGGTGGTTATCCATGTGGAGGAGGAATTAAAAAATATCTTTTCCCAGCTAATTTTAAAAATCCATTCTGTAAGAGTTGATTAAACTCTTTAGAATCAACATCAAAATGAATGGAAAATTGAAGTATTTTGTTTCCCCCTACCAAAAATCATTTTTCCTTCTTCCTCTTCCATGGCTAAGTATACTGAATAATCTAATTTATTAAGTATAAAGATAAATTGGAGTATGCATACAATAGCAAGTGAATCATCAAATACTATTTGCATTGACATAGTTTTAGAATAGCATTGACTCGATCAACAAACAAGCATACATACAACCAAGGATAAAAGGGAAAGGATAACTTTCAAGACAAACTTTCATCTCTTCTTTGAAATACTTCATCACCTCATACAATTGGTGTCGTTATTTAAGAACATTGTAATTCTAATGTAATTTGGGAAAGTGAGGGGCTTTGTAATGTATGGAAAGTGAAATAAATGAAAAGGAGAGTAATGTCACGTGTTCAAAACAATAACACGTCCATCATCAACCATGTTCGAAAATCCAATTTCTTACCAAAAATCATCTCATTCATGTCATGTCAAACATCTCTTCATTATTTCTAACATATCCACTATCCAAAGAAATTGCTTATGTATCAGGGGGAATAAATATGGATTATAATAAAAATGGAATTTTGGAACTGGGAATTATTCATGTAAAATGAGAGTATGAGGGAATTGGCCCTGAATAATCAACCATGACTTTATCAACAAAATACATTTAAAACAATCACCCTGTAATATATCTTTTCAAATTCTTCCCTTGATTACAATTTTTTATTGATCAAATTGTACCTCTATTATCAAAAATCCTTATCAAACTGATAGAGAAAACATTTCTTATTTTCATACAATAGGGGAAGGAAAGATGAAATTTTAAAATGATATATGTACTTGGGACTTAAGGAATAATGAATGGAAAGTGTAAGTATGAGGGATTTGGTCATGTATGCAGAAATAGAAACACCCCAATTTTCAAAATAATATGAGTTATATTTCCTTTTAGTTCAAATATTTGTGCCGAGAATAATAACCAAAATTTCAAACTAAATATTTATGTATAGGTAGTCTAACCTTTACATGAAATCTTCAATAATCATCAATTTATCATACAACAAGGGTTATAACATTTATTATGTCAATAAAACCAATACCATTATCTCGAAAACTTAATGGCATATTGTCATGTTTTTGTTTTTATTATATCTAGATAAGCCATAAAAATATAAAATATTGAACCCTTATTTATCGATTGAGCTTGGTGAAAAAGTCCTTAAAATATTACATGCATAGGTCAAAATTACTTATTAAAACACATGAGAGTTTGAACTTGTTTCACATACCACCCTTTATATTTTCTTGACAATTATATCAACTTTCTATGTAACGAAACAAGATATCAGCGAGAAAAAACATTCAAAATTCTCAACAGTCTGAATTCAAGATAAGGTGTCTTTGTTTCATGTAAATGGTTTTTAAAAAACTTATGGACCTAGAAATAAAACAATACAGGAAAAGGATTCTTCAATTCATGTGAAAGGGTTTTTAAAATCAAACCAACCAACATCCAGGGAAACCATTAATGACACGGGGTCAAGCAGAACTGTAGAATGACCCTTTAAATACATGTGTTCGATATTGGGTGGAATTACTTTTCTTTATTTCAAAACATGTCAACCTTCATATTTTCATTTATTGAAAACAAAAGTACCGAATTGTGAAGTACTCGTATAATCTTGAGCTTCCAAAAAAATCTTTGTTATGTGTAGGACCAGAAATTATCCAACAACCAAATATTTCCCGAACCTTAGAGTATGAAGCAAAAACAATCGGATTGTAAATACAAATAAAACCCATGATGTGATTAGTTTCAAGACTCACTTACAATGCATGGTCAAAAATAATTAGGGGGAAGTCTTTAAATACTCGTGCTCGAAACCCTTCAAAGAAATGAATATACATACAGAGTAAAACCCTCGAGTCCTTTTTCATTTTTGTTCAAGGTTTCAAATATTGATGGATGAGATACAAGACTGCTACAGAGAAGGAAAAAGGCTATATCAAGCCAAAAAAACCATATATAATGAACTCACAGAGTTGGGGCCTGGAGATAGTAGCTTCCGAAATGAGGGTAACAACTAGAGTGATAAGACAATGAAGAATATTTTTTTGGAAAAACAAATACCTCGAGAAGACAAAAATAAAAAGAACACTTATAACCAATCAAGCAGAGCTATTCCAAAACCATTTGCTGCAAAAATAAAGGTGTTTTTTATGGGAACAAGCTAGAGAATCATACCTCTCTTTGACGGTTAAAAACTTCCGAAAAAAATTTCTTTAGTTAACACCACCACTATAGTCGAGCTTGAAATAGAGGCATCACTTACCAGTGTAAAAACAAAAATGAAATTCAAAAACCCCAACGAAAGTTGGTATACCTCAATGCGTGAATTCTTATGTCCAATGCATTGAATGCATGGGGTGTCACATTCCCCAAAACATTAACCTTCCAATCCATCTCGGATTCCATTGATATCATCAACCAATCACAATTCCAAGATACTTCCAAATATGCATATGCTCACATGCCATATACTTCACCAAAAGATACATAACACCACCAACTCAAATGATGGTCGAAATTTCACATCAACCTCACATCTAATGTTCACAATTAAAACCGTATTGAAAGCACATGAATGATATAACCAACATATATATTCAATATTCGGTGTTATGGTATATCTATGATGTGGTTGATAATATGAACATTAAGTTCATATGTTATATTATATGCATTGAAAACATTAAAATATCGACCCTTTGATTTCAACATGTTACCTTGATAGAATGAATGATTCCATATATGAATGTAGCAACATATGTAGAACCAAAACTTTTGTATATGTGGTGAACTATATAAAAAAATAACTTGTCATCTCTAGACCACGCCATCCTTTATAACTTAACCTTTTGTAATCAATGTTTTTTGAGATACATCAATTATAAAAATCCTTTAAGTACCTCACAATATGCCTGTAAAAGCATCAATGTTATTTGTGAGTTGAAAGTGTGCAGGAAAGAGAATCATTTGTAGTTTTTATGCACATAACCTTTCTTCTTTTTTGTGAAACTAGATCAACGATAAAGCCCATAATCAAATGGAGAAGGAAACATTATCATTGTGTAGAGTTGCTAAGACATTTCAATAATGTGGTGACATTCATTCTTGGAGATAATTGAAATTAAACATCCATTCTTTCCTCATAGGGGGTTCCACCTATAGTTAAAATATTTATATATCGTAGATAATAAAATTTTAGATTGTGCTTTGCAACCATTTCCAGGTTGGTGGCTAGTTGTGAGTTTGTGATTCAACAATGTGCATCATGTAGTATTTCTCTAGGTGGTTTTGTAGGCCCATAAAGCTTCAAGGAGTATATCGGCCCAATCCTTGAGATGTAATATGACAGATTTAGTGATGATGGTATCAAGGATATTATTAGTCCCCTCTACTTGTTTATTTTCTTGTGGGTGATATGGTGTTGTTACTATGTGCTTGATTGTATAGTTGTCCATTAGATATCTGGCAAGCTATGATGTGAACTGATTTCCTTCATCCGTCACTATCTCTCATGGTATTTTGAACCTTAAAAATATCTCTTCATGGATAAACTACACTAATTCATGTTCAATTGTTGTCGAAAGTTCATTTACCTCCATCCATTTTGTAACATAGTTTGTGCAAACAAGGATGTAGGAGTATCGATGGGAAGAGGGATTTATTGGTCCCACAAAATCAATATCCCATTTGTCAAAAGGTTCTAACACCATCTATGGTTGTAGAAGAATTTCATCTGTTTTTACGGGTCTACCCATGCGTTGACAGTTTTTGTACTTGTTTGCATACTTTTTGGCATCTCTAAAAAGTGTGGGCCAATAATACCCTTGATGGAATGCCTTGTACCCAATCATTTTATCTACAAAATGGCCCCCACATGGCCCATCGTGACAGGATTTTAGTATCTCATGGACTTAGTTTTCTCGTACACATATTTTAATAATCAAATTAGGCCCAGTGTAGAAGAGGCAACCATAAATCCATGAAAAATTTCCACTTTTCATGACGATGCTTTATCGTTCTTTAGGAGTCAGATGATGCAAAATATTTCCTGCAGCCAAAAATTTAGCAATATCTACAAACCAAGGTGAGTTAGTAGATATTGCAAAGATATGTTCATCTGCAAAGAAATCTTCTACTTGAGGTTCATGTTCATGAGATATTAGTCTAGAAATAAAGTTGGCCACTACGTTATCTTTTCTTGGTTTATCTAGGATGGTAATATCAAATTATTGCAATAAATGAAACCATCTACTGACCCATCCATTGATGATTGGTTTGTTCATTAAATATTTAATAGTTGTTGATCAATATGGGGAATATCCGATAATGTAGTGCCTAAACTTGTTTATTACATGAATAATAGCAATAAAATACTTCTCGATTACCGCATAGTTTAGTTCTACAAGCGAGAGATTCTTACTGACATATAAAATTGCATATGGATCATTTCCTTCTAGTTTTCCGATAATGGCTACGACAACGGCGTCTGGCATGTCTATGGAAATATGGAATGGGAGGGACCAATCGGGCCCTCTTAGAAAATGAGCTTCGTTTACTTTGATTTTCAATTCATCAAGCGCATGTTGGCATGTCTTTGTCCATACAAATGTAGTGTTTTTTTAAGTAAATAAAATAATGGATGAGAAATGCATGAAAAAATTTCAATAAATCTACAATAATAACCATCATATCCTAGGAAACTGCGTACCTTCTTTTGTGAAGTTGAAGTTGGAAAGATTAATATTACCTTTTCTTTTTCTAGATCGAATTGAATACCTTTTTCTGAGATGTGATGTCCTAATAAGATGCCATTAGTTTCCATCTTTAAACATTTTTCATTACAGAGGGAAATATTTGACTCTTTGCACCTTATTAATGTTTTCTATATATTTGTTAATGCCTCATCAAATTCATCCCCAAATGTTGTCAAATAGTCCATTTCCATGCAATCATGAAATATATCAGAGAATACACCTATGACAACTCAATGAAAGGTGGCGGGGATGTTGCATAACCCAAATGGTAGAACACAGTAGGCGAATGTCCCCCAAGGACAGATGAACATCATTTTCTCTTGGTATTTATGTGTTTTTTTATTTAGTTCCCTATAGTCTGCATACATTATCCATTTACCATTTTTCTTTGGTACCATGACAAGAGGGGAGACCCACTAGCTATCATAAATTGGATAGATGAAGTTAGTTATGAGCAATTTTTGTAGCTCTTCTTTGACTATGTATTTCAATGTCTAGATCATCCGGCACTGGGGTTAGAGGATGGGTTTGCATCCTTCCTTAATAAATGTGTGATGCATGAATAGGTTAGGATGGATTCCCTTCATGCCATATTAATCCCAGGAGAAGGCATAACTATGATTTTTCAACACTTTAACCAATCGCTCCTTTTGTTGTTCAGTTAGTCCTTGGTCGATTTTCAAGATTTTCCCTAGGCTGATTTCTATGGTTTCTATAAGGGATCTTTGATATTTTTCTGGTGAGGATTTGTGTTAAATGGGTGAGATTTTTGTTGAGGCTAAAGAAACCTGAGTTTTTGGTTGCATAACATACTCGAGAATATGTGTTTTTCCTGAGAAAGAGGAAGAGGCTATAAAATCGTTGATTCCGTCATTTTCTATTTTATCTCTTATGTCTAAGTATTGATCTATGGAGAGGACTTGATGGGATTTCCCTTCTTCATCGCTCTTTTTCCCATCAACCCAAAGTGGTGTTTTTCAATCCATGTTGGGTTTAATGGGAGGGTAGAGGGTTAATTGTTTTTTAGATGTCCCATTGGAGATGGTCATGTTGCTTGACCTACAACCGATGTAGGCATCAGTAGTAACCAGGAAAGGTCATCCCAGGATTAGAGGATACCCTCCCAAATAATTTTTTGGTTGTAGGACCATGAATTCACTGGGATATTCCCATGAATCCACATAAATCAATGCATCTTCTAATATTCCCTTTGGTTTAATGGTTGGTTTTTCAGTGAGTTGAATTATGGTTAGGGTTTCCTTAAGGCCTGTAAGACCTAAGGCTTGCATAGTCTCGTGTGCCATAACATTGATGAAATCCCCTAGGTCAATTAGTGTTTTACTAATAAGTGTATTGTTGATATTCACCTTAATGATTGGACTACCAAGGTCAGAGTATTTAGCTGCGAGAACTCCCCCCATCATTAAATCTGATAGTTTTCCCATGACATGAATGGTTTGGGGACCCTTTAGTTTCCTATTGGGTTTCCTTAAGATAAGTTCTTTTACCTCTTTTGAATATATTGGAACATCCTTGATTGCTTGAAATAGTGGTATTTTGACACACATTTTTTAGTTCTCCTAATAAATAAAACTCAGGCTGTGTAAAAGGTTTCTCTCGATTTAGAATTTAATGATAGGGTGGGTCCTGAAGTTCAAGGTGGGAATTATCAACTTTTGAAGTTTCCTGAGATTACTTTTGTTATGATTTCTCATTTGGTACATCCTCATGTAATTATTCAATTCTAATGTGAGGTCGTTCCTAGGTTAGTGTCTTCTTGGATCAGAGGTGAATATCATTATATTCCATAGAAGAGATGGAATAGGTCGGGTAGGTCGCAATTCCAACAACTTATGTTGGTTGACCTAGCCTTACATTATTCAGGTTAGGGATGGATTGTAAAGGTAGTTGTGTTCGAGAAGGGGAGGATGTGGATGCTTGCATTTGGGGAGGAGGAAGGATTTGCATGGGTGGCTTTGTCATAGAATGTTGACGCCCTCCTACAGTGGGATTTCTCCATCCATGTTTCCATAACTGGTTTGGAGGAGGAGGAGCCATCCACTATTGTGTTGGAATACCCCATGGTTGAGAATAATATTTCATGGAATGGTTAGTCTAATGTGAATTGAAATACTGAGATAGCTTGGATCATACCTTAAGGTTTAGGCTTTCAGGGTCACTTCTACGAGACATAACATAACTATTATGGTTCCACAACTCTCTGGTAGATGAATTTTAATCCTGGTAAGGATAGACAGTTGTGAGTAGCATGGTCCTCACTGCATATTCCTTAAACTTTGATCTGATCCAAAGGACATTCTTTCCATGGGTGTTTTTTTTCTAAATTAAAAAAAAATGAAAAAAGGATAGTCAAAGCTTGTTTTTTCTCCTCCTCTTTCTTCTTCATCTGCAGTGTATCCAGTTGGGATCTCAAGGAACTAAGTATTTCAATATTTAATTTTTCTAAGATGTTCCCAATTTATTCTCTCGTGGGTAGCATGGTCCTCACTGCATATTCCACAAACTTTGATATGATCCAAAGGACATTCTTTCCCTGATTTTGTTTTTTTAAATTTAAAAAAAAAAAAGATAGTCAAATCTTATTTTTTCTCCTCCTCCTTCTTCTTCATCTGGAGAGTATCCAGTTGGGATCTTAGGGAACTAAGTATTTTGATCTTGAATTATTCTAAGATGTTCCCAATTGCTTCTCTCATGACTCCACTTCCAAAACTTTTTCTCTTTCTTTCCAGTATACCTCTTAGTCCTTTGCTTACCTTTTATGTGCCTCTAGAATACTTACGACAAAGTTCAAGATATTTTCATATTCTAACGGAGAAAAATCTCCCCCACCCATCATGTTGAGGAGTTCTATAAAATCATCTCAGATTCCTCTTAGAAATAATATATGTCGTGTCTCAGGAGGAAAATCCCCTTGCTTCCCCCTCTGTAGGTTATAGGTGAACCATTCAACATAATCTTCAAGGCTCTCATATTCATGCTGCATCATCTTGAAGACTTCCTCTCTTGTTTCTTTATATTTGAAGTAGTCTTTGCACTTGTCTATAAATTTCTTTGTCATTTGATACTATGAGTGAATGGTATCTTTTTCAAGACCCATGAACCATCCTATTGCATTTCTCGTAAGTATGGCATGAAAAAGTTTCAGTTTTTGGGTGTTAATCACATAGTCGTAGATTCTGCAAAGTATGTCAAACTCGAAGAGGAAGGTATGAAGATCTTCTTTAGATAATCCATGAAAGTTAGGAAAGGATGAATGAGGGATGTTATTCATCTTGGTCTCCTCATTGGCTTCTTTGATTGAAAATCCAAAGGTAGAGGGTTCGTCCTTGACAATCTCATGTGCCATTTATTTCTGAGGGCTTCCCTCTGTTTCTTAAGGTGCCTCAAGAAAAATGAACTCCTCGAAGTGATATTGTTCATTGATGTACTCTTTTGAAAGTGGTAACTCTATGTTAAGAGACCCTTGTACAGTATTTGATTCCTAAGGAGATTCTTCGGGCTTCTTCTTGGAAAGAAAACATGTTGTAGGTGATAAATAAATTGGTTGATCGTTCTATTTTCTCTCTTGTGATTGACCTGCACTATTAGTTTTTTGGGATTTTTTGGAAGAGATAATAAATATGCCTTGTTGATCTCTAACTTTAGGCATAGAAAATATTAGGAAAAAGTTCCATAAATTGTTGAAAAAAAATCATAAAATTTAATCTACTGAAATGAAGAAAATCCACAGAACTAAACAACAACTATCTTCTTTTGACAGATTCCTGGAAACGATGCCAAAAATGACAGACTTTTAAATTACTTCCTAATTATCTTAGTGATCAACAGAAGAGTTTCACATTTAATTATCAATCTGAGGTCGTATCTTACTTACGAACTGTTGTGCATTGTATATGCAAGAGTAGTACTGTTGTTTTTGCTAAGAGTTGTAGTACTTATAATGTCAAAATCAAGGTTTCATTATACTTAGTTAAGTCACCAAATTATACTATTCCCTGAGTTGCAGAAAATAAAGTATCACACTTCCAGGAAAGAAAAGTCACACTTGTGGAATTTAAATCACACTTGCAAAAAGTATGTCACACTTGTTTGAATTAAATCAAGCTTGAAGAAAGTAAATCACACTTGCAAAATTTAAATCACGCCTGCAAAAATTAAATCACACTTATGGAAATTAAATCACACTTGCATAAAGTAAATCACACTTTCGAAATTAAATCACACTTGCATAAAGTAAAATTATGTTATGATATACCGGTGACTTGTTGATGTATAATAATGATCCATTTTTGTAACAATTATGTGTTTGCACATTCAAAAAAAATTCAATATGATATCAATCCCAAAATTTTGAAGACTAAAAATATCACAAATTAGGAATCCAACAAAATAAAGTACAGTTGCAAGAGGAGTTCCAACAACATGAGTTACAGCAACGAAGCTACAACACGAAAGAAATCACAGTAATGTGAGTTGCAGCAATGAATCTTTAATGCAAAGGAATTTACAGTGATGCGAGTTGCAACAACATGAGTTGCAGCAAATGAGCTAAATCTCAAGAGGTTGTAACAGTGTGAGTCACAACAAGTGAGATTGCAATCACATAGATATAACGAGATGGCTACAGTAATTCGAATAATAGGAGTGGTAATAACGTATATGATTTCAACTTTCATAATTCAAATCAACTTTCAATTGAAACTCGCATTAGAAGGATACTAAGCATCAACCACACTTGAATTGCAAGGAATTGTTCTATGAATCTAGAATTGTAGCAAATTCAGAAAAACAAAACAACTATGGAATAGAATGAATAGAATTGAAATGCTATATCCTACGGTTAATATACAAGAAGTACCTAACTAAGGAGGGGGGCCTACCCCTTAAACAAGGAACTGTGCTATGAAATAAAATTAGTGTGATCATTCAATGCACCATTACACAAGCATGAAGACGAAACGAAATTATATTGCAGAAGTTCAGAAGTTACAATAACAATAGAATGTTATCGCTAGAATAATTCGCCTCTCCCTTGCCTCTAGGGAAGCTCAAGTTCTTATACAATACGACTAATGTCTGAAATTATACAAAGGGATATATGGATAGCCATGAGAATCTGGTTGTTCATCCAGTTACATTGATTTTGCTAAGTTTTAGTAAAGGTCACACATGTGTTGACTTGGTAGGAAAACCAATTCCCTTTTTAGGTGTCTAGTTGCCTCTTGTTGCCTTCCTATGTGAAGATCATTTCCTAAATTATGGATGTAGTGTTGACTATTATGTTGGCGGAATTTTTACTCAGAGTCATAAAAATAGTGTACTCGAAGTCACAAAAATGGGGAGTTTTCTTGGAATTGCAATCGTTGTCTGTAGTTGCAGCAACAGAGAGTGCACTTGGAGTTGTAGCAATTGGATTGCACCTAGAATCACATCAATAAAGAGGGATTACAACCACTATGAGGAGTTTAATCTATTGTATTACTCATGTGTAGCAATATTAGTACACGAAAGTGGCAAGTTAGTTTAAGAAATATGCAATAATAGCATATAAATGGCATATGGGGAAAGATTTGTACCTTAATGAAAAGTGAGGCAAAACTGAATAAGGAAAGTATCAAAAAGGAAGTGATCGATGGAAAATGGTAAGAAAAAAGGTATTAGACGAGTGCTAAAAATATGCCAATTTAGGCACCCGTCACAACTCTTTCTAGGATTTCGTAAGATTGAGACAAATTTTGGATCAACAGTTCACATGTACGTATTTTCTCTGAGATGTGGTGATGCTAACATGTGCTTGACTATATTTAATTTATGCATGGATTTATTTCTCTCTTAGAGAAGGGGAAAATGAACTCATGTCTTCACCCTCCCCAATATTTTACATCCATTAGTTGAGAATGTCTCAAGTTTGCAATTTTTGTAGATTTTGAAGTTCTCATGCACTCTTGAGATGAGCACATGTCCCTGAGTTGGAGCTAGTTGTTACACCTCAAAATTCACATTAGTGTACCCTATATTTTTTTGCTAGATATGACCAACCATATTAGCAGATTATGTAAATAATTGTACCATGACGAGACAAATGTGTGGTTATGTTTGTACTCATTTATTGTATTGGTCCATGCTTAGATGTCTATGTATCAATGAGTTGCATAAGTGGAATCTTTAAACCCCTTGTGGTCGATGATGGCCCATTGTTTTAGTCCCCATTTCAAGCTATGCATTGATCTTATGGCTTCAGATGAATACCCCTTGGTATCAATAACACATCACCATGTTGGTCATTTATAATCATGGTTAGCATGTGAGTGTCTTGGGATGGATCTACTAAGACACATGGTCTAAGGGAATTTCTATTCTCTCTTACTTATTTCTATGTAATGTAAAAGTGTTGCCCATGTTTTTAAGGTTGACATACCTATTTAAATATCACTTATCGTATGCCTAAGCATTGACCCCTATTTTATGTATGTATAACACTTTGGCCATCTACTATTAGAGATGAGTCTGTAGATTCTCCTTAAGTTTCACATTTCCTTAGGCAATATCACATTTCTTGAGGTGGTATATGTATCCCAAGGAACTAGTCACATCCTCTGAGAAATATATGGGTTGTTTTCACTTTTAAAGTCACCTCTACACATGCCATGATGAGGATCCTAGAGTGCTCTCGCATTTGGTCATATTTTGAGTTATTATACACTTTATTTGAGGGATGACCCCACTCTTTTGGATGCTACTTTAGCCGTTGGGGGTTTTATGACCCATTTTTTGACTTGGGGGGTCTCTTCCACACTTCATGGAGGTGAAATGACATGAGATATGGACATGGTCATGCCTTGGAGACATATTTCAAGGGTTTATGATCATTATTTGAGGATTAATCCACCTTTTGAGGCCTTTCGTACTCCTTCCATTAGGTCTTGTCACATTATGAGGATAGACATTGGACCTTTTCTTCACTTGAACTGCTTCTACAACATGTTTTGAGGCTTGGACTACACTTCTTCAAGGGAACATTGAGAATCTATATCAAATTGACCCCTCATTTAGTGGGATGTCCCCTTATCAGAATGGTTTTATGTACATGTGGCATGTTTTTACTAGTGTTTGACTTAGTATCCTTCTTTTTGTGGATGACAAATTATTTTTTGTAATTCTCCTAGGCTACTTTTAGGGAGAAATAAAACACTAAAGAATGAGAAGGATGTAGAAGAATCATATATAAATAAATGATCTCCTCTCATTCCAATTTTTTTTTGTTGTTGGACATTATTTGAGAATGCAATTGGTTGAAGATCCACCTATTGGAGGTTTTGGTGTCAATTCTTTGATCTCTCTCTTTCTTGGTTATTTTCTTGGTGCATCAAAGAATTGTTGTCAATTTTCGGGACTTATACTAGCGTTGATGTTCAGATTGGCCAAGATCCAAATAGAAACCTCATGAGGATAAAATATCCCCATGTGTTTCTATAGAGGTGGTACTCCTCTTTTCTAAAAGATAATCTTGATATCCTCGGATTAAAATATCAAATGGGAGAGTACTAAGTAGCAAACCCCAATATTTATCGCTCCATAAAATATAAAATATTAATGATTGAAAAATAATATATTCACAATGAAAATTCCTGAGAAGAGGAACAATAATATTCAAAGACTAAAACACAATCTATGTAGAATATTGTACAGAAATAAAACAACCATTATATGAAAAATGATAAAATTCTCATTGTTATCACACAACTTATTGTTTGGACAAATCCTAACCCACTCAACAAGTGTCTAACACAATTGGGGACACGTGTCACTCTCATCTTAGTAGATATCCCCCTTGTTTTAGTGAATAACAAGTCGAACACAAGGGAGGATTCTCGAGTGACCCTAGGGGGGTTGCAAAGGGGAAAAAAAGGAGCTAGAAGAACATCCCTATAGGTCAAGGTCAAGGAGAGGCCTCAGGATTGAGGAAAGATTCTTTAGGGTTGGGAAGTGGTTTCCAAGGTTGTGTACCTTGTTGACGATTAAAATCGCGATGAGAAATTTCTCCCACAAAGTATTGCTAAAGCCTATTATTTAAACGATGCTAATGATATATAATGCAAGTAGGTGGGACCCCATTGTAGACTGGAGGCTCGAAGATAGTCATAGCATGCATTTTATGTTGCTTTTTCAATGCTTCTTATAGGGTCTTATATGGTTGACGATGCAGTCTTGGTTTTATTTTTGACATAGTGATAGGTGGATGATACATTTTATGGGATTATTTGTTATTCGAAGATTTAATTTTATGGTTTGATTGGCATATATTTAGAGTTGCTATGTTTGATCATGTCACCGTGATTTATTACCTGGCTACACTTACACAAGAAATATGTTAGTAACAACATAAACAAAACAAAAGGGAAGAAACTTACAAAAATAATCGAAAAGAAAGGGCCTATGTTATGCTATGTTAGAAGTTATGTGCAATTAAAATGAAAACAAGTTAGTGTTAATCCTAACTATTAATGCTTGGTTAGTGGCTTGCGATTAATTTGAGTTATATTGGGCGCATTTGATATGGAAATACATATGGTATGGTATGGAAGTTTGGAAATGGTTAATTCGAATGTTTTGGGTGGTGCATTTGGCAAGCAATGTGGTCGCAGATCTCAATGGTTTGGAAATTAATGCTATGGTTAAACGATGTGGTGAGTGTTGGTTGTCATGTACCTCAGAATTGAATGAAGGGGAGATGGAAGCGATGTGCAATAAATGCATGTCCTTCCATCCTACCCCCATCATCTTGTCACCCTAGTATGGTTATTATTGCATTTTAATTTGTTGGTGGTTAAGCTCCAAAATTCAAGCCTGGGAAGAAAACACTCGGCCATCTCCCCCCTCCTCGTGATTTAGATAAATCGAAGTTCATATATCTTAAAATTAAATCTATAAAGTACTGCATCATCAATCAATTTCTATTTTTGAAAGATCCTAATGGAATTTTGTTGAGATGTGTTGATGAAGAGGAAGCAAAACAAATTTTCAATGACTTACACAAAGGATTTTGTGGGGGCCATCATCATTGGAAAGACACACCTTTAAAAATATTGAGAGAAGGTTATTACTGGCCTGTACTATTATCTGATGTGTTTTCTCAAGTCAGGGCATGTGAACCTTGTTAGAAGTTTAGAGAAAAATAGAAACCTATGTCTATGCCTCTGAAACCCATAATTTCCCATGGACCTTTTCAATAGTGGGGTTTGGATTTCATTGGAGAAATTCATCCTCCATATTATGGACAACACAAATGGATACTCATAGCCACAACTTACTTTACCAAATGGATTGAAGCAATCCCAACACGAAATTATATAGATAAGATAATCATGACTTTTCTTGAAGAAAATTTTATCTTGAGATTTGGGTGTCCTAGAAAGTTGGTTACTGATAATGCCCAGGATTTTAAGTCTAATGCAATGATTGAGTTTTGTGATAAGTACAACATCAAATTGGTTCACTACACTCCTTACTATCCTCAAGGCAATGCATTAGAAGAATCCTCTAATAAGATCCTTATAAGGATCATTAAAAATTTGCTCACAGAAAATAAGATATCATGGGATTCAAAATTGAAATTTTCCTTATGGGATGATCGGATCAGTACAAATAAATCCATTGGAACTTCACCTTTTCAAATGGTTTATGAAAAAGAGGTTGTGTTTCCCACTCAACTCGGTCTACCAATTCTGAAATTTTTACAAGAAGAGTTAGAAGAGCCCAATGATATTCAAAGAAGAATTTTCCAGATCATAGAAGTTCAACAGAATAGAGAAAATCTCCATCAACAAGTTGTTGTTTACTAGAACAAGGTTAAGGAAAATTTTGATAAGAAGACAAAAAAGCATATTTTGGAAGAAGGAGATATTGTGTTAAGGTGGGATGCTAAAAGAGAGGACAAAGCTAAACATGGTAAGTTTGACAATTTATGGTATGGTCCTTTCAGGATTTCTAAAGTTATGGGTAACAATACTTTCCTCTTACACAATTTGGATGACAGTAAAATATTGGGGGGCCCAATAAATGGGTGGTTTCTAAAACACTGCTTCTATTAAAACCAACCAATGGTTTTCAGTTTGTACAGTATGTTTTTTTTGTTTGGTGTGCTGATTAATTTAAAATAAGACTCCATAAACCCAATGGAAAGACTACTCTGCAGCTTTGTGGTTTTCATTTTTGGATTAAAGGATGGTCGGGCAAGGAAATAAATTACAGTAAAATTTTATGATGATCAGGTAGGTAAAGGCATTGGTCAGCAGGTTCTTAAATTTTCATTATGAAATTGTAATATGCCATATATAAAATGTATGCAAAACGGAAATAAAATGTTAGAAATGGCAGAACAAAAACAATATAACCAGAACATTCACCACAATAGCACTGAAATGATATGAGAATAATAACAAAAATAACACTTTAAATTTGAAAGCAATGTTCATGGGCCTCTTCAAGGGGGAAACCTCCAGTTTAGCAGAGCTCTATTAAAATAATATCCAATATAGGTTTCTCATACCCTCGACTCCTATTTATACTAAAAAGAAGCATCTAGAGGAAGATCCTTCTAGAAGAAGAAGCTTCTATTAGGTCTTATTACATCCGCCTTATTCTATTTTATTGAAAGGCCTTATTAATATTGACCTTTATTAAATATGAATATAGTTTTCTACCTATGTGCGGGTTAGGACCCTAACATGTCTGCCGCCTTAAAAATAGCCTTGTCCTCAAGGCTTGAGATGAGGAAATTGTTGCAGAATGGTGGTTGGTTCCCATGTTGCATCTGATGGAGTTATTTCTTTCCACTGGACTAGCACTTCTTGGATGGTTCTCTGATGTAGGCAGTGCTCATTCTAGTCCAAAAATGCTTCTGGCTGTAGCCAAATGGATCCTTCTTCAGCTAACTCTGGAAGGTTGGTTTGAATTTGGCACCTAGCTTCAATCACCTTCTTTAAGAATGAAACATGAAAAATAGGATGTAGCATCGAATGGCTAGGCAAAGTTTACTGATAGATGACTTGTCCCGCATGCTTGAGAACGGTATAAGGACCATAAAATTTGGGTGCTAGCTTCTGACAATTCTCGGCCTTGAGGGAAGTTTGCTTGTAAGGTTGAAGTTGAAGAAACATTTGATCCCCTTCTGCAAATTGACATTCAGAGTGACCTTGATCTGCTTGTTGCATCATGCAATTTTGTGCCATGACCAAATTCTCTTTGAGGGTATAGAGAATAGCCTCTTGAGAAGTAAGTGTTAGGTCAACCGCTTGGACCTTCGAGGGACCCGATAAGTATGAGAGAACTGAAGGTGGCTTTTATCCATATACAGCTTCAAAAGGAGTCATGTGTGTATCTGTAAGGTATGAAGTGGTGTACCACCATTCAACTAGCGGTAACCATTGATCCCACTGATTTTTCTTTTTCGAGGCAAAACACCTCAAATATGTTTCCAAGCACTTGTTCACAACTTCTATTTGGCCATCAGTATGGGGATGATAAGATGTGCTGAGATGCAATTCGGTGCCTTGTATCTTGAACAATTCTTGCTAAACATTGCTGGTGAAAGTTGGGTTGCGATCAGAAACAATAGAGTGTGGCATGCCATGAAGATTGAAGACCTGATCCATGAAAATTTGAGCCACCATGGATGCTGTAAACAGTTGTTGAAGGGTGCAGAAATGAGCATACTTGGAAAGGCGATCAACAACCACAATGATAACTGATTTATTTCCCGATTTGGATAAGCCAGTAATAAAATCCATAGAGATATCCTTCCAAATAGTAGGTGGAATCGAGAGCAGTTGTAGTGTGCCCAGAGATTTGATTGTTTCTCCCTTGTTGTGTTGACACACATCACATTCACTGAAAAAATTACGAATGTCCTATTTCATACCATCTGTTACCCATGATTTTGGTCGTCATGATGGTGTACTCAGGCTCCTCATAAGAACTTTCTCCTGAGAAAAGTGACATTCATCTCTTCCTAGAAAACTTACTTTTGAAGAGAGTTTGCAGGTTGCTAGTATCCTAGGGTGCGAGAATGAGTGTAACGAGCCGCTTCGTTATGACAACCATTCTAGTATACAGGTGCAAATTCTTTTTTGTGTTTAAGGTGTGTGCGCGCGTGTAGAAGTAACGACACACTTGACTCTACGTCGCCCCTTGACAACCAACAAGACGCAACCACGATGTTCATCACAAGAAGACTAAAGGCACACGACGAGTAACGACAAACAATATATGACCATAGGCATAAGGCGCACAACGCAAACATTTAGCGACAAGTAAGCTGACCACAATCAAGTACAACATACATAAGAGAACAATTGTGCCCCCTTACGGAAGGTGCGCGATAAGGACTATGACAACGAACACCCAAGTTCAACATTATCTAAAAGAACAACCACCCTAATATACTAACTTGGGGTAAATTATGGTACGTAAGTCCAGGTTATTGCACCACACATGTTATTAATCAATAATTAAAATTACAATCACACTGTCACGAAACATTAGACCTCTATTATTTATGTCCCCATCCGGACCATGATTACAATATTTCTGAATTGCTACGATCCCAAAATTTCAGAGACTTTACAAGATAAAAACATTTCAATAAGCCTAAGAAGCTCTCAATTCGAGGTCATCTATGATGCAATAACCTCCAAATTCCAAGTAACTCATATTTGAACTTAACCACATAACTTCATACCTAGAATAACATTCTATTTCTAAGTAACATCACAGCTGAAATTGCAATTAACATCATACTTCGAGGGGCAATATTTAATGATGCAATCTCTAAAATGACAAGGGACAAGATTTGAAAATGACCTATAACAATATTGAATGACAATACTTATCAATAGCCATAATCAAAAGTCAACATATAGAAT
>SNQJ01S0078713.1:0-16081 GCA_010110895.2 Picea sitchensis
CCCTAGGAGTAAGCCTAGAAGGAAGAAGTTCCCGTCAAGGTGACAGTGTGGGCAGGAACTTAGACATTGTGTCTCCGAGGGCACACTAAGTGAGCAGGACTTAGCTCACGTTTGCAAGTGTGCATAAGGACGGCAACAGGCCCCTGAAACACTCCCTTGTATGCCTGCAACAACTCCTCCAGTTGTTGTTTTTTATTTTTAGTACATCCGTCTAGGGATGCCTTTACTCTTACCGATTCCTCCCCAGGCTGATTCTCTCTTAAGAAAATCAATACATACTTCTTACTAGAACTGATCAACTTTTTTCGCTTGAATGGCACTTACCAGAGAGATCTTCGATTTACCTTTGTGCTCTTTGATGATGTAAGACTTCCCATCCTTGATTAGGCGATACTAGTTTGCTCTTTGCATGAAGATCGCATCCCTGATATACATGTAGGGGTCAATACACCACACTCATCAAGGGGTACTGCATCTAATTCCACTTCATCAATAAAATATGCACTTATGGCAAACTTGATCTTACGCTGTTTAATGACGTTGATCTTTGCATCTTTATTCACCCATCCCAATGAATATGGGCCCGAATGATCACGAACCTCCAACCCAAGCTTGTTGGCTAGATCATTTGCTATAAGGTTGGCCTATGAACTAGAATCAAATAGAGCATCTACCTTTGTCTTTTTGACCTAGATCTTGATATGGAAGAGTTTTGTCATCTCCTTATGATGAAGGCTACTTAGATCACCTCCTTTTGCACTAAAGCGAAGACAATCTTCTCATCCACATCCGAGCTACTCTCTACCTGGTTGCCCGAATCCTTGCCTAGTAGGTTCTTCTTCTTGGCATCCTTCTTACGGTTCTTTGGATTCAACTCTGGATGTAGCTTTCAACATTTGTCTTCGGTGTGACCATCAATATTGCAATGGTTGTTTGGATCCTTGCATTAATGTGCAGTGGTTGTCATCTTCTTGTCTTTCCCTTTCCACTTCTTCTTCCCCTCCTGGAAACTTTTTGGTGATCTTTCTATTTAGAACCACTTGGCTGTCCTTTCTTATAGTATGATCTCCAGATACCATGCTTGCACACAAGCCTCATCAATGGTCCTAGGTTTAAAGAGCATCACTTGCTTTCACAAATGATTGTGTAGACCCCCCAGATACTTGAGGAGTACATCTGGGTTCTTAGGAAAGATACCCAACATGATCGCCATCTTCCTGAATTTGGTGCTATACTCTTGCATACTCTGCCCTTGCCTCTACTTGAAGTGAACTACATTGGTCCTCTACATACCTAATAGGGTAGAATTGGGAATTGGTGAGGGTTTTAAAATCCTCCCACTTAGTTACCAGTGGATCACCCTCCAGCCTAAGTGTCTCCGTGTGGCTTTCACACTAGGTTAGTGCATGGCCCTCTAGTTTTAGTCGGGCAAATGGAATTTTCTGCTCTTCATCTATATTATGGACACTGAAATACACTTCTAACTGTTGCAACCAATGATTCAACTTAATAGCATTGATCTCACTTTGATAGGGTTTGATGTCCACTTTTGCTTCCATTTTGAATAGAGACTATGAAGGAGTGATAGCACTGGAACTTAGTTGCTCTTTTCTCGAGCTCTTTTCTCGACTCCTTTTTCGGGTTTTCACTATCTCTTGGTTTTTTATTAGATTAAGCTTTTGAGTTAGACCCACCAACCTCCATAAAAGGTCTGAACTTGTTTGCTAGAGCCGCCATGAGGATGGCCACGTTGAGAGAGATATCAACGACTTGCTCTTCCAACCTCGCAAATCTCTCTTCCACTGCATCTTGAGGGTTGTTATGAACTTACTCATCTGCCATGGCTAAGGTTCTACGACTTCCTTCTTAAGCCAATTCTTGGATCCTGCAATTTTCCAAAAATACCCCAAAGAAAACTGCTCTGATACCAATATAATCTATAAACTACTCTGGATATTCCACTCGAATAGTTCGTCACAATAGATCTTATAATATTCTGAAATCTTAGATTATGCAATTTCTTTCCTTAGATCCCAAATTAATTATTACTAGCGTATTGCTCAGATTTATGAAAATAACTGAATATGAAAATGAAAGACTAAGCAAATGAACACACCATTCACACAAATGAACACAAGATGTATCATGGGAAACCCAATATGAGAGAAAACTCAGCTAGAAGGTGAGGCCTATGCTCTGCTCTCTTTTCTTCAATAGTGAAATGCAAGTACAAAGAAAGGGGGGCACTCACTATGGAGTTGCCTTTGACCCTGTGACTTGAATGTTGCTACAAAATCTCCTACCTCCTCTGTTATGTTCTCAACATCTAGTCCTTGGACTCTCTGCTCAACTATGGAAGAAGTACCATACAAAAGAATGGAACCCCTTCTCTTCCTAGCGGTCGGGTATTTAACATAGCTTGATAGCCGTCTAGGGTTTTCGACCTTCTAGAATCTTCTTGAAAGTCCACACGTGGCTAGCCCCACATGTGTGAGTAATGGGGGTTGACGTGGCATCTACTCGTACCATGGTGGTCAACAAGGTAGGTCAACTTGTGGGAGGCATAACTTCCGCATACAAGCTCCAATTGAGGCGATTTTTGCATAGTTGGAAAGGTCTCTATGTGTAGAATAACATCAAGGGGTTGAGGGGTATGCTCACAAAGTTTTGACCCCAAAAATGTCATTTGATGCCTCAAAAATGATTTGGAAGGTTCTAGACCCCAAATCTCCAAACTGGACCTGCAAGCCAATTCCTCTGATTTTTCCACCTAGAAAGTACTGAGATAGATGACAAATTATATAATGATCCAATTTGGATCATGTATTCACTAAAATCTCATAAATTGTTCAGATTTCTGCCTTGAAACCTAAGTTATCAGGATTCAGATACAGATATGGATCCGGATCCGTTAGTTTTTTGAAAAGCCAAGATCCGTATACGATAGGGAAACAACAAGTACAAACAATATAAATATATTTTATATTTTTTAAAAATAAAATTTACATAAAATAAAAAATTTATACACATTTTTAAATATATAACTTATACATATAGAATATTTATAATACTTATAATTAATAATACATAACTTATATATAATACACTTATATAACTTAATTAATAATATATAATAATTATAATATGTACTATATAACTTAATTATGATATATAGCCTGAGTGGGCCTAATGGTTAAGAACATGTGTTTCCTCCTAAGAGGTCACATGTTCAAATCCAGAAGGGGGTAGGGTATGTATACCTCCGTAGACTTTACTAGTCAAATCCTTGGGCGGAGGGGGTCTCATACACCAATTTGGTGTCTGGCTTGGCCGTGACCTTAAAAATAGATTATTATTATTATTATAATACATAACTTCATAATTTTATAATTAAAAATATATTGTATAATTTTATAAATATATAAATCAAATTATTAATATATATATAACAACTTTATAAACATGTTAGAATTTACGTATTATAAAATATAAGTTATGTATTATAAAATATGTCATAATTATAAATTGTGGAATGTTAAGTTTAATTTATAATTATAAATAGTGGCAACGAACCCTTCCGGCATCAACGGAAAACGAAGGCAGCCTGCAACCCTTTTAACGACAAATGAAGGCCATCCACAACCTCTTCGGTGAGTCGACAAACCAATCAACGGAACTAATGGATAGAGTCCACCAAATACGACGGGCAAGCAACTGATCGCGGTTAATGGGTAAAAGAAACAGGTCCTGAAATAGCCTTACTAACCAAATCAGAGAAGCAAGTTGTCGTGATCGATGGGTAAAACCAACCAGGTCCTTAAATCACCTTCAGTGAGTGACAAACAAGGTCTTGGAATGGCCTTTCACCAACCGACCCACTCTTCCACAGTTACGGGAAACCTAAATAGAAATCACATCTAGTTAGTTTTAATTAATTTGTTCGTCGTGCTTGTTATTGCACAAACTGTAGGTTGGGCAAAGCTCGACCCAATCCACTGGATGGCGATAATGGTGGGAGAGCTTACCCACTGTCACCTCAGATAAACCCTCCCTCGCTTTTGTGAAGGAAGAATCCAACACAAGGGGGAGTCCTGGGTGACCCTAGGGGGAAATGAAATGGAAAGTGAGAGTATGGAAATGAAACCCCTATAGGTCAAGATACTAAGTAAGAAAATACTTGATAACAAGTCTCGAAGATGGTTTATGGTTGCCAAAGTGCTTGAGTCTCTGTAGAGGATGTTTGTACCTGCCTGAGACACAAGAAGGAACATGTATACAAGCTCAGAGTTAAGTGGACAAGCAAGTTAAGCTTGCTGTCCCTAGTTGCAGCAGTAAACAAGAATATATATCAGCAAGGAAAACAACTAACTACTGCGGATTTAACCACTTAAAGCATCAAAGATTGGTTGAGAAGTGAAGCATAAAACATGTAGATAAATTCCCAACACTTTAGCACAAACTTTAGTGGTATTAGAGGGCTGTTATAAGAAGTTTTCAGAGTATATTTGTAACAGCCAAGTGGCTGTAGCAGAGAATTGCTACAAGAACAAGTTTTAACCACAAAAACAAGCAAGTAATCTGACAAAAAGTTCACCAATTAGCAGTAAAATGATAATAGTGGTTTACTAGAAAATTTCCACGGTCAAATTGCAAGTTAAATTCAACAATATGAGATATTTTGCTGCATCCCTAATGTCTGTAGCTTTTAGTTAGCTATAGCTCAAAATCCACTTGACCAATCTAGACGCCCTAGAGGCTTTAGCAAGCTTAAAACATCAAGAAAAGATTCCAACTTGAACAAAATCAATAACTCTCCAAATTACGTTTACCAATGCAAACAATTTATTTCTCCAATGCAATAAAAAATTAGTGCCTTGCCAAATGGGTTGTGGAGTCTTCTTTTATTAGGTTAGGAATACTAAACCTCAAGGGGTGTAAGCCCTTTTACTCCCTTGAGATAACAACCCTAACAAGGTAAAGTCTAGGAGGGTGTAAACCCTTTTACTCCTCCTAGCAACCTTTGCAATAGCCTTTTCAACAAAAAATAATGATAAAACTTGGTGGAGGTTGTAAATCCTTATACTCCTCCAAGGATCTAGCCAATAACAAGCATGGAACAAGAAAGAAACCTAACAAAGTGCAGATTTTCCTTACCAATTCCAAGAAATGCCAAGACAAAACCCTAGTTACCAAACAATTTTCATCACCAAAGCAAAGAGAAAGAGCCTCCAAGAGTAGCACACCACTTCACTTCATTAGACAAGATAGAAACCATATCACAAAGGAGAGAGAAAGTGAATTTTCCCAAGAGGGGCGCAAATTTCAGCCAAGTAGTCCTCTCACAATGGGAGAGCTATGATAAAAATGAAATAGAACTGATCTCTATTTATACAAATCTTACCTAAAGTGTTTGTCCACTTAATTTTAGGGTAAACCACAAAGTAAGGGGCCAACAACCCTTACTTTGGTCCTTTACATTATAAAAATCAATTTAACTTTAAAAATGCACAATAGAAACCCTAACGTGACATCATCCCTCTTCTAGGGTGACGTTTTGGCACCTATTGCAAGTCATTGGAGTGGAAAGGGGAAGTCGTTGGGCCTTCTAGGGCCACCCTCTCATGTGCCAGGCCTTTCTCCTCCAAGTCAAAACCTCCTCCATCAAAATGTGCCAAGTGTCAAGCAACAACAACACCACCACCACAACCCTAGCCCTAGGGTGACGTCAACCTCCTCAAAAGTGACGTTTTGTCCTCAAGAGCAAGTCGTTGGGCTAGCAAAGGGTTGGGTTAGGTCCTCCAAGGTGTCTCCTCAAGCCTCCAAAGGCTAGCATCGTTGTCCAGTGTATGGGCCAAGGTATCCAAGTTCCAACTTGTGGGCTTCAAGCCCCAGGGAAGCCCAAGCTAGGCTTGTTCTTCCAAATCTGTCCACCAACTAGGTCCTGCAAAGACAATGAATACGCCCTCCAAGGATCTCAAGTCAAATGCATCATTATAAGTAAATCAATTCAATAAAAGAGCCATCTAAGCATGTACATCCAAACCACCTCATCAAAATAAACAAGTGCTCAAAGACCCTATGCATTTTGCCAAGTTTAGGTATGGGAGGGTTGACAAAGAGACCTATTGGGTGAATTGTACCTCAAGTTTAGGAGTGTTTTCCAAGTGGACCCCTCTCTAAGACATGTGGACAAAGTGACATGGATGGGGGCAAGACTCTTGGGCATGGGGTTCATGACATACAAGGGACTGTAGTATCTCATTTATGGGTGCCTTTGTAGATGGTGTGTTGCACCTTCGTTTTCAATGCAACCTGTTGACCACCTATTTCGACTAGGGGGTCAACTCCATGTGCCATGAAGCTATGTACCTGATAGTGCAGCTAAGTTGAAGACTTTCTGGTTCTACAAGGCATTTTTGGCCTCAACACTTCATTTTGTAACTGGAATTTCTGCTCCCCTGCGTGGGATAATAATGTAATGGGTCTGCATGGATCATATTGTAGGTTAGTTACCTAGGACTTTATCATTAGGGAAGTCCTTTCATCGAGTGTTTTTTTTCCTTAGGTAATTAATTTGGCCTAACCAGCCTTTTAATTACCCTTGAGTTTTTCACTCCCACAATAATCCTCCAAAGTGGTGAAAGACGTTCTAATGATCGAGCCCATTGGGTGACTAGGGTCTAGGAATATTGTAAATGACCATGCTAGACATCTTCTAGAGTCTTGCGGAATTCCGTCGAGTCTTAGTTGTTTTTTTTTTTAATTYTTAAAAATTACCCAGTTAATGGTAATTTTAATTATTTTTGATGTAAAAATGTAAAAATTTGGTCTTTGGGATTTTTGATAGGGGTATGAGTACTCAAAAGAAATGGAATGAGACCCCCTACACCCTTGGACCAAGTTTCAACTCAATTGGACAAGTTTTGCTAGGTCTTTGTCCATGAGGAGTCCAAGTCAGTTTATAGTCAACAATTTAATTGCTTAATTGACAAAGTCAAAATGTCAACTTTTTGTAATAATGAAGCAAAAAGGTTAGAGAAAGAGTGTGAGATGATTCTAAACTCCTTTCCTAAGTTAGAGAAACACTTTTCCTAACTTAAACACCCCCCTCACCTAGCCACCACTTCGTTCAACTCATCTACCTAAGGAAGTTGCGCCTCCCTTGGTGAGAAAGTCGAGTAAAGTGAAAAATTAAAAGAAGAAACCCCCTTTCTCCCTAAGTACACCCCCCATGGTCTAATTTGCTGTTGGACTATGTCAAAAGGTGTTTCCCTTACCCCCTCACTCATCTACCAAAATCCTAACACTACCAAACCCTAAAAGTGTGCCCTCCTTGAGATGCTCAATGACTCTCGATTGAGTGACACTTGGAGAGAATCCAAGAGGGGTCACTCTTGGCTCCCAACTATAAAAGAAAGCCTCCCCTCCCTCATTTCACACATCTACTCTCAGCTATTGTTACTATGCTAAAATCTCTCCCACTCCTATCTCTCTCTCTCTCATCCTTTCTTCTCAAGCTTGTGGCAAGTATTTGCTCAAGCTTGCTTCTATTGAATAAATAAATCTTTGGAGGATCCATGGTGTTGAGAGTCTTCTTGGTGCCATCTTGCAACTATTGAGGTGATCTTGTTCTTGTTTTATTTTTTTGTGCATGCTTAACTTATAGATCTAGAGTAAGAACTCTAGTCTCTAAGCAAAGTATTTTGTTTGGATAGATTTGTGATAGTATTATCATAGATCTAGTGAAGTGTTTATTTGGGTATTGCATAGTATTTTGTTTTACCATCTAGATCTACTCACATCCTCTCTATTTTTGTAGCTTTTCTCACAAGATTTGCAGGTTACCTAAGGGTTTTATGTGAAGATTTCAAATTTGGAAATCATCCATTTCACCCACTTACAACCTCTAAATATTTCTGTTCTTTATTTTGTTCTTTTCTATACTTCTTTTGGCATTCTAACATACTTGAATAGAGCATTTAAACATATTATACTTGCTGATTTTTACACAGAAAATTTCTGGTTTGTTCTAACAGAAAATTTCCCAAGATTTTGGTCTTTTTGGCAGCTTTTCCAACAAGTTTTGCTTGTTGATTTGTTGCAGGTCTGAACCAATAAGGAGGTGCTACAACCCATTTGGGGCCATAAATCGTCCAAGAGTAACCTCCTAAGATAGGGTATTGAATACTCTCTTCTTCCTCTACTTTCTCACATTGTAAGCAAGCCCCAAGAGAGTCTCTAGGGCTTGCATTTCTCAAGTTTATTTAAATTTTTGCAATTTTTTATTTCTTTTGCCTACACGTAGCAAAGAGGTTTGGCTTTGCCACCCATGCTACATTGTAAGGCTAGGACGTAGATTCTATTTTCTGTTTTAAGTTTTATTTGTTTGCCCCTCTTGTCCTTGAGACAAGGTTCTGTGGCTAGATTTACTTGTTTCTTTTTCAAGTTAAATTATTTCCTTTCTTGCATTCTTTCGCCTACACCTAGCAAAGAGGCTTGGCTTTGCCACCCATGCTATATCGTAAGGCTAGTTTAGCTTGTTAGATAGTTCAATGGTTTATGTTTCATGCTTCTAGTTCTTTTTCTTTCAAGTTCATGTGAATATCTAATTAGTTAGAAGCATCTCTTTATCTTGCTTAAGCCCTTGGAGGCATTTTTTTTTTCTTGTACATTTTCATTAAGCACTTGCTATCCCATTCATTTAAACTTTCAACACAAATAATCTTTAAATTGCTTAATCAATCTATTTAGGCTCTAGGGGAATCAATTTACTTAGCCTAATTAGATCACCCATTACTGATACAACTTTAGCCACCAAAAAGGAGGCTTGTGGAGGTGACTTGGGGTGCTAGATCAGGGATGATCTCACGGCACTAGGTGTCCCCCTTGTTGAACACCCAAGTTTTCCGGGTTGACCTGTGGAGCTACGGTAAGGCTTTGTTTGGCTTGCTTCTTGAGCACCCAACAGTCCTTTTGGCCAAAGCGGTAGGAGTATTGGGGTAGTCACCTAGTCTAGGAGTGCAACTTAACTAATTTAAAACCTAAAATCAATTCACAATAATTTAAGCCTTAACTTCTTAATCTTATCTAAGTGGTTTATGCTCTTTTATTTTATGCAACCTTTACTTCAAGTATTATCTTTCAAGTATTCTAATTGAGCATTGTTGTGATTGAGTAATTTATCTTAAGTTGTGCACTAGTGCCCGTGGAGTCTTCTCTTTCAAGTTTTATCTTTCATCCCTTGAGTTGCACACTTGTGCCCATTGGTGGCTTTACTTTCATCTCTTGGTTCCTCTTAAGTTGCGCACTTGTGTTTCTAGTTGCCTCCTTGAAGTTGCGCACCTTTCATTGGGGCACTTCAAGCTTGGTTTGCACATGGTATAATTGTGGTGAACATCTCTTGAGCTATTTCCTTTTCCTTATCTGCAAAAAACATTTAAGAGTTAGTTCATCTTTGCTTCACTATTTTCTGAAATCTAACTTGTGCTTAATTCATTTCATTTGTAAGTAGTTGTACTTTTGTATATTGTTTAATCATCTAACTATTCTTTATTTGTTGTAATTATAATTCTTTTGTATCTCATTTAATTTGTAAAGTTATTCTTTCATTTGTATTTAGATCTTCGTGTTATAATTTAATTGACCTCATTGCCCAACCTTAGGCACTAGTTTTAGTTGTCTTAGGGAAAGAGTTTGCTTTTGCATTGAAGTTTTGCATTTGCATTGAAGTTTTGCATTTGCATTGCTTGCCTCTCATATAGGCTAGTTTCCCCTAACCTTTAACAAATTAAAATTAACTCCTAGATTTCACCTAATAACTCACATAGTAACTAGGGTCTACCCCCCCTGGCTTCCCTAGGAGTAAGCCTAGACGGAAGAAGTTTAAGTCGAGGTGACAATGGGCTTGAACTTAGGCATTGTGTCTCCAAGGACACACTAAGTGGATTGAGGCTTAGTCCACATTTTCAAGTGTGTATAAGGACGGCAACACAACCTTTTTCCAAGCCCATTTATTGCCTTTTGTCTTTTTAAGATGTTTCCAAGTTGAAGCCAAGGTGGGGCTTCTACCTAAGCATGAAAAACAATGCCCACCTTGACTCTACCCTGGTTGCATCATGCTTCCCTATGTTGGAAACAATGTGTGGGGCTTCTACCTAAGCATGAAAAGCAATGCCCACACATGCTCCACTTTGGTTGGCAATTTGTATCAGTTATTTTTCACAGGTCCCATTAGTTTTTTATGAGAGACATTTCATTGTCCTTGGGATCCCTGGGCGAGCATCTAGAGGGTTCATGATTGGCTTTTATCTTTTTCCAGCTACAAGCCTCTGGGTCTTCAACGCCTTCTTCCCATGAAATGAGGGACAATCCCTTCTTGGGTTAGTACACCTGAAAATCCCAAAAGGTAAGGAGATGAGGGGATGAAGTGTGGAAAGTGATAAGTATGGTCGGGAATGGGATCGAGGCTAGTCTATAATACTTTGATAGTTCACTACTGCAGGTAGAGGGTGCACCAACAAAGATAGCTCATTGTTTCTTTTTTAGAAATAGTGATATGTGGAGGATTGTGTATCCATTTGATTGTGTGTTTAGTTGGTTTTATCCTCTTGGTTCAGTGAGTTCCAGGTTCTTGGTTTTGTTGCAAGGAGTGAATTTTTGGACTCCTATATCTTTTCAATTTTTCTCGTTTGACTTGGTCTATCATCTTCTTCCTTCAAGTTGAGCTTTCCTTCCATCATTCAGATGCTCATGCTTCCTTCGATTATCTCATCGTGATTCTATTAGCTCTTTACAAAAGAAACTTGATATCCTTATGATAGAATGGATTGAATGTTCTGAAGACCAACCTGATTCATTTTGATGCTTTGCACTGAATCATTAAAGAGAACTAGAAGCAACTTTTCTTATAAAAGAGATGAAACATGGAATTGTCCTCCAGGAATCGGAACCTTTTGTCATTGTACGAAAGCAACATAACGATGATCCTGTTTATTGGTTTCATGACATTTTTTGGGCTTATGTGCAGCTTTGGTTTCTAATCTAGTTTTTTTGCCTTTTTTCTTTCTTAATACATCGTTCTAGTGAATGCCATTTTGTATGGTGTGGGTATATACTATAAAGAACAGAGTTTTGTGGTTCTAAAATCTGCTGCTTGGTTCTTGCAGAACTATTTTGGCTGCTTTTTCCCACTCCCTCTAGTGATCTCCTCCATGAGATGGGGTATATCCGCTGGCAGAAAAACTATGGTTTGTTTCATCAACCTACGCTCCTGTTGGGGCATGACACAAAATAAGTAGGCAATGAAAAGGGCTTTTCATTTTTTGTTATGTATTTTTGTAAGCAATACTACTTAATTTGATTTGCTTGGGTTCTATGTTACAGGTATCTACAGCAATTCTGCTGCTGATTTTATCTGGTCCATTAAAGGCAGCTTCTTATTTGGTATTGTACATTACCAATTTACCATTTTTGTTTCTGTTAGCGTGAATTTCTTTCTTTGCTTATTATGCATTTTCTTCCAAATTCCAATTATCATTCACCTGGCATGGTTTACTTTTTCCGTTCATGGAAGTTTGTGGAACAGGGTACCCTCAAGTACTTTGGTCCAACAAACCAGAAATCTACAACATACTATCATGAGAGAGAATTGAATGAAATTTATAATAAAATGTAATAGTAAATTATGAAGCTATAAAGTGTTAATAGTAAATTACTAATTCTCTGTGATATCAATAAGCAGATTATGAGGCTAGAAAATTAAAGAGGTGAAATATATGAAGAGAATTACTGCCAAAATAAAATTCATAGACAATTACTATCAAATACCCTGCCATTTCTTTGAAAGGAAAAGATTGGTGCCAAACAAGATACATTAAGATCCTGTCACAGTTAAACTGGATTTGTTGAGAGATCAATGATGCAACTACGGCATGATGATTAATGACTTGTGTATTTGGATGACATCTAACTGCTACAGGTACAGCCCACTGATCTCATCTTGCATTTGATGCATATCATCAGGTTGACTGAGAGGAAGGATATATCAGTATATATGTGACAGTCACAAGCTTCTTGCTGTATTTGATACAATAATTTGTTTTAGAACAAGAATGAATACATCTCATTATAGTTGATGGAGATTTAGCTACTTATATAGTACATTTGAACTGTTATCGTACAAACTGTAGGTTGGGTAAGGCCCGACCCAAACCACAAGATGGCGACAACTAGGAGAATACCTACCCATTGTCACCTCAGATAGGTATTTCCGTCACTTTAGAGATGAAGTGATCACCTCAAGGGAGGAATCCCAGGTGACCCTAGGGGGAAGGAGATGGAAAGTGATACTTATGAATGGATGCCCCCATAGGTCAAGTTGCTAAATGGAAAATAGCTTGGAAATGAGTCTCGGTAGTGGTCAATGGTTGCCAAGAAGTTTGAGTACCAACGGATGATGATGGTACTTGCCCGAGACACAAGAAACACCAAGTATACAAGCTGTATGTTAAGTGGACAAGCAAGATAAGCTCACTGTCCCTATTTGCAGCAGTCAACAAAGATGTATATCAGCAAGGAAATGATTATTAGAGCTGCTAAACAAGATGCTGAAAGTCTAACAAATGATGCAAGAGATAAGCTAGTGAACACAAGTAAAACTCAAGTAATAAAGCATAGACTTTAGCATCAATGTAAGGCTGTTATAGACAAGTATTGCAGAGATATATTTGTAGCCTTATGTCTGTAGCAAACAAATTGTTACAGCAGAAAAATCATCCACCAAAACTTACAAAAAATCCGCTCAAAAGATGCGCCAGGACTAGTAGATTATGCTGGCAAACTCTTAGCAAATTTTGACGGTTGATAAGAGAGTAAAATCAAAAGTTATGATGAGTTTTGCTGCAGCTCTAATGGCTGTAGTTTTAATTTATAATAGCAATAAGAGTTACTTGGCAAAATATGACACCCTAGGGGCATAAGCAAGCCAATAGCATATGGAATTGATTGCACTTTGAACAACTTGAAAATCTTGTAAAATCACGTTACCCAATGCAAGTAATTTTATTTCTCCAATTCAAACTTCAGATTAGTGCCTTCAAAATATTGGGTAAATGGAGTCTTGGATTGTAAGAGTCAAATCCACATTATCCCTAGGGGTGTAAACCCTCTTACTCCCTAGGGCATGCAAATCAAACTTAGGTAAATCTAGGAGGGTGTACACCCATTTACTCCTCCTAGCAACCTTGCAATAAATGACTTGTCAACTAGCAAATGAGATGAAGCTTAATGGAGGCTGTATGCACTTATACTCCTCCTAGGGTTTCAACTAATAACAATTATGAAACAAGCAAGAAGAACTAACAATTGCAGATTTTCCTTACCAATTTCAAAAGAGATGTAAGATAAAACCCTAGTTCACCAATCAAAGACCATTCATAAGCAAGAGAGAAGACCTCCAAGAGGTGCGCACCACAAATCACCAAGAGAATTCACCATAAGACATTTGCACAAGAGAGAGAGAGATCAAATTGCCCAAAGAGGGTGCAAATTTCAGCTAAGTAGTCTTCTCACAATGGGAGAGCTATGTCAAATGAGATAGAAATGATCTCTATTTATACAAAAACCTCTATTAAGAGTTTGTCCACAAAACCTAGGGTAAACCACAAAGTAAGGGGACAACAACCCTTACTTTGCCCCTTTACAATTTAAAATTTTATTTTGCACAATAGAAACCCTAGAAAAAGCAGGACGTCACCCCTTTAGGGCAAGGTTTTGGCACTTTAGGTCAAATCGTTGAGTTGAAGATAAGTGTGCTAGGCCTCCAAAGGCCAAAAGTCTTCAAGCCAAAGCCTCTCCTCCATGACCCAAGGCCTCTCTCCTTCAAAAAGTGCCAAGTGTCTTCAATCACCACCAAACCCTAGCCCTAGGGTGACGTCAAGCCCACAAAGGTGACATTTTGGTCTCCAAAGGGAAGTAGTTTGGTTTGCAGGGGCTAGGTGAGATCCTCCAAGGTGTCTCTTAGGCCTCCAAAGGGATGTTATCCTCACCCGATGTGTGGGGCCTTGGTATCCAACCTGTGGACTTCAAACCCCAAGGAAGCCCAAGCTAAGCTTGTTCTTCCAAAACTGTCCACCAACTAGGTCTCGCAAAGACAATGAATATGCCCTCCAAGGATCTCAAGTCAAATGCTTCATGATGAGTAAATCAAATCAATAAAAGAGCCATCTAAGCATGTACATCCAAACTACCTCATCAAAATAAACAAGTGCTCAAAGACCCTATGCAATTTGCCCAATTTAGGCATGGGAGGGTTGACAAAATGACCTATTGGGTGAATTGTACCTCAAGTTTAGGAGTGTTTCCCAAGCGGACCTTTCTCTAACTCATGTGGATGAAGTGACATGGATGGGGGCAAGACTCTTGGGCACGGGGTTGGCACGAGGTTTATGACATACAAGGGGTTGTAGTGTCTCATTTATGGGTGCCTTTGTAGAGGGTGTGCTGCACCTTCATTTTCAATGCAACCTTTTTCCAAGCTCATTTATTGCCTTTTATTCTTTTAAGATGTTTCCAAGTTGAAGCCAAGGTGGGGCTTCTACCTAAGCATGAAAAATAGTGCCCACCTTGACTCTAACTTGGTCACATCATGTTTCCCCAAGTTGAAAACATGTGTGGGGCTTCTACGGTCTACCTAAGCATGAAAAACAATGCCCACACATGCTCCACCTTAGTTGGCATTTGTATTAGTTATTTTTCATGGGTCCCATCAATTTCTTACGAGAGACATTTCATTGTCCTCGGGATCCTTGGGCGAGCATCTAGAAGGTTCCTGATTGGATTTTATCTTTCGCTAGCTACAAGCCTCTGGGCCTTCAACCCCTTCTTCCCATGAAATGAGGGACAACCCCTTCTTGGGTCAGTATACATGAAAATCGCAGAAGGTAAGGAGATGAGGGGACGAAGTGTGGAAAGTGAGAAACATGGTCGGGAATGGCACGATGACTCGTCAAGAGGACCTCCCAGTAGCAAACCTATCCCTAAGGGTGACCCACTGACTAGGGCACGATATCAACCACCAAAGTGTAACAGGGCAAAGAGCATAATGTCCAAGCAAACGTTACATAATCCAAAGTAGTAATAGATGCAACAAACTCAAATGCCTCAAATATTGAAATGACACTCACCATAATACCTGGCTTGTACCTCATGGAGCAAGACCCAATGTCTTTCGGAAGTTAGCTGATGTGGTGGATACCCTCATGATGAACCTGAGATGTGTGGTGGTGAAGCCGGCCTCTATCTGTGCAAGTGGACACTGCTGGTCAAGTTGTCTCTCGGTACTCCATGTCTACAACATGAGGGCCTCGAGACATTATCTCCTTAGTTATCCCTAGGATTTGGGGATAACATGAACTACAACAAAACCCATCTTTGAGTAGACACGACACTCTTAGTGACCTATGTTTCTTGTTGTATATTGGGCGTACTCTCATATGTATTAAGCATAGACAAATCTGATCAAATTTGGATAATGGATCTATTGATTATACCATATTTTTGAATTATAGAAAGATATATTTCATCAGGTCAAAATAGGCATGGAATAACACTATAAAGACTGGATACACAACGATTGATTTGGATTATGAGGTCTCTTGTGTTGAATGCATACTATCACATAGATGGTGGAAATATGGGTATAATCAGAACAAGACAATGAGCTAGCTGATTATATGGCTAAGATTACAACAAAAATACAAAATCAACATAATCCGTTAACTGTAAGTAAAAGTTCTCTCCCTAGTACATAAATGAAATTCTATTAATGTCCACAAATGAACAAAACAGGTCAATGGGACTATAGAGTACAAGAAGTGAAAACACCAACCTCGCTAACTCTGATAACAACTTGATAGATGGGGCTCAAAATTACAATGGATTAAGAGATATTTGTTTTAATGGTAACCTCGTGAACTTACCCAGGTGTGAATGCCGAAAGAAACTTTCAAGCACAAAAATAAATACAAATAAAAATAAAGAATACAAAAGGATAAACACAAGAGGTAGACCCTGTTATCGCACA
>SNQJ01S0078713.1:19772-55878 GCA_010110895.2 Picea sitchensis
AAGTTTGTTTGTTGGGGGTTTTCTCCCTGTATAGGGTTTCCCCAGGGTACATATGGTGTGAAAATACATGCTGGTTATTCTCTATGGTTTTTACTGTTCAGTTTTGATTATGCATCAAGAATCTAAGTTAAAATTACAGTAAGAATTCAAAGAAATACTTACAATATTAAATCAAGTTCATAATTTAACATGCGAGGGGAATCCTAAGGTTGTGTGAACAGTGTCGTTGAAGATAGTCAAGATGAACAATGGGGTCCTCAATTAGTTGTAAGAAATGCTTAGAGTAGAAGGGCATTGTGTTGGAGTTTTAACACTCCAATACTAAAGTTGAAATGTAATAAAATCATGGTGTTATTAATGACTTAAGAAAATGATATTAGGCCATTTGTTAATTAGTGGTTAGG
Source organism: Picea sitchensis (assembly GCA_010110895.2). Lineage (NCBI taxonomy): Eukaryota > Viridiplantae > Streptophyta > Pinopsida > Pinales > Pinaceae > Picea > Picea sitchensis. Next base: position 20,177 of record SNQJ01S0078713.1, read on the forward strand.
ACAATTAGGTAGAATAACCACCACAGTGATGTAATAAAAGGGGATCCCCTCATTGTAATAAAATGATATACTCTACATGAGTCCATTTCTAATTTTCTCACGTCTTTTTTAGTTTCAAAACTCCAATGGGACATTAGAGCGGAAATGTCCAGAGTTCAAGTTGATTCAAGTATGTTCTTGATCAAGAATCTACCTTTGAAGTTAATAGGTCCAAAATTTTCATAAAGAAAAGAGAATTCTATTTAAAGTTTATTCATTTTAATTTTTACAAAGGTTGTATGTTTAGATTTCTTTGTGGAGCAAAGGTGTTTCGTAAATTAGAAAAAAGGAAATGGTACAAAGATTTTTTTTAAAGACGCGACAATGTTTCTATGTTTGTTGTCGTTTAGAGTGAACAACTATTGCCCATGAAAGGTGAAGCCAATGTTTGGGAGAAACATAAGAAAAAACCACCACCCAAACACCCTAACATGCGTCATAGAGTGGTATAATATGAATTGCAAAAGGCGTTAGGAGCAAACAAAACTGAGGAAACAAAGGATGGCTCCATGTTGACTTGTGGAGAGAATACGATTGCTTATATTTTTATGATATAGATGTGCAAACTAGCTCGTAGACCATACCAAACACCAACGGACATGATTTTATGAATATTAATTTGTGAGAAGGAAGGCAATAGGCCGTGAGATGAAATCTAAGACCCACGAAATAAAGAAAAAATCACTGTAGATGGTACCAAAGCCCTAATTATTGTGGCTATTTGCAAAAGTAACAAATGACTCTTAGCCATAACCTATATTTACAATATAACACCCCAAATACTGTTGGCCATGACCGAATGTGAAGAGTGCAACATTCCCAACATTCCCCCTTAATCTAAATAAGATGTCACATTGAAGAATGATGAGTTACAAAACAAGAGTGGGTTTATGGATACCCAACTCGATATGGAGGTTGGCTGTGGCCAAAATATGAAGATTGGGTTTATTGATACCCATCTCAAATACACCTAAGAGTGGGTTTATGAATACTTGGCTCAATATAAGATTGGTCATGGCCAAAATATGAAGAACACCGGGTTTATGAATACCCTACTCAAATATGATTGAGAGATCTTGAATATAACCAAGGAAGCTCTAACACACCCTGAGAGTGGGTTTATGAAAACCCAACTCAAATACACCTGAGAGAGACTAAATACAATTGAGAGTGGTCAAATACAATTAGAGAGTGGGTTTATATATACCCAATTCAAATACAAAGGTCAATCGTAGCCGATATGAGTGTTGGTTTATGAATACCAACTCAAATACACCATAGAGTGGGTTTATAGATACACAAATTTATATAAGATTGGCCATAGCCAAAATATGAGGAAGAGTGGGTTTGTAGATATCCAAGTCGAATACAACTGAGAGAGCCTAGATGTCGAGAGTGGGTTTATTGATACCCAACTCGAATATAGTTGAGAGTGGGTTTATGGACTCCGACCTTGAATATAGCTTGCTCAAATACATTTGAGAGTGGGTTTATAAATACCTAGATCAATATAAATATGGCTGTAGTAAAAAATGAAGATTACACAAATGAAGTTCAGACTCCTTAGTATCCCCCCTTAATCTAAACAAGTGGCTTCAAAGAGAAGGCATGCATCACAAGATGCATCCCTCTTGAATGCTAAAGAGCCAAAGATTGCTACTATGGTCAATCAGTCAAGAAGAACAATGAGGACTATATGATTGTACAATCGACAAAATATATTGATATGAAGTCCTCAAACCACAACCCAAATGTTGCGATGACCAATCATCAATCTATCCACAAAAAACTTTAGTAGTGGGCACTGATCCAAAATTTTTCCTTCTACATGTCTTCTCTACTGAATTGAAAGAAGAGTTGCTACCATGTGAAGAGAAATTTCGATGCCCAAATGAATCCTCCAATCATGATGGTGTTGCCGTCCTAATACACACTTGCAAACGTGGACTAAGTCCAATCCACTTAGTGTGTCCTTGGAGGCACAATGCCTAAGTTCAAGCCCACTGTCACCTCAACTTGAACTTCTTCCGTCTAAGCTTTCTCCTAGGGAAGCCAAGGGGGGTAGACCCTAGTTACTATGTGAGTGATTAAAGGTGTTCTAGGAGTTGATTTTAATTAGTTAAAGGTTGGGGGAATCTAGCCTATATGAGAGGCAAACAATGCAAATGCAGTTCTTTTAATGCAAAGTCAAGCCTTTCCCTAGGACAACTAAGACTAGTGCCTAAGGTTGGGCAAAAGGCTCAACTAAAGTTACACCAAAGAATTAGAAAGAAAGACTTTACAAAGTTTACAATTAGACACAAAAGAATTACTTTACACGACTTACAATTGAACAACTATTAACAAAAGAATCATGCACAAAATTAGGAAATGATACAACAAGATACAATTATTGACAAGGAAAGAAACAAGCACTAATTAGATCTAACTTGAAACAACAATGAACTAACTTGATTTGATTGTGCAGGGAAGGAAAAGATCACTCAAGATAGCATTCACCACAACACAACAATTCAACAAACCCAAACAATGAAGTGCCTCCACAAGATGCCCAACTTCAAGGGGTTACTCAATGGCTCCAATGTTCAACTCAAAGATAGATGAAAGTTCAAAGACCAATCAAAAGAGCCTCCAAGGGCTAGTGCGCAACTTCAAGTGGACAAAGATAAAGCATGAAATAAAGCCTCCATGGGAAAAAGATGCACAACTTTTAGCTTACTAGTTTAATCATCCACAAGTGCTCAATAAAAATGCATGAAAATAACTTGAAATTGAAAGTGCTTGCATGAATTAGAGATCATGAACCATAAAAATAGATTATGAAGTTAAACCAAGGTTAATTGCGGATAAATTTTAGGATTAAGGTTGATTAAGTGAAGTGTGAATCCTAAACTATGTGACTTCCCTAAAACTCTCCCCGCTTATACCAAAAAGACTGTTGGGTGCTCAATAAGTATGGCAAACAAGGCCTTACCCTAGCTCCACAGGTCAGTTTGGGAAACAATGGTGCTCAACAAGGGGGACACCTAGTGCCGTGAGACCATCCCTGATCTAGCACCCCCTGTCGCCTCCGCAAGATCCCTTTTTGATGGCAAAGTTTGGACAGTGATATGTGTTCTAATTAACTAGTTTAATTGAAGCCACTAAAGATATAAGGTTAATTGAACCTTAAAGATTAATTAAGTTAAGTGCTTGAAATAAAGAATGCTTGACAAAAGTAAATTGCATGAAAGTAAAAGTACTTGAAAGTAAAGTAACTTGCAATAACTTGAAAGTAAAGAATAGATTGCTTGAAAGGAAATGAAAATGCTTGAACTTGGAAGCAAAGTAAATACTTGGAAAGAAAAGAATTGCTTGAAATGAATACACAAGTAAATTACTATGCCTCCATGGGCTTAASCAAATAAAGATGATAAGCTTCTAAGATCTAAAGATAATCAATGAACATAAGCAATAGAAGCAATATAACATCACTTATTTACCTAGMCTTACGATTTAGCATGGTTGGCTTGGCCAAACACTATGGTAGGTGTAGGCAAACAAATAAAGAATTAATAAATAACTTGAAAGCAAATCTAAACTACTTGCAACCACAACAAGTGAACAAGGTGGAGGACAAAGTCTACTGGTTTTGTGCACAAGTGGGTGAAAAATAAATGACCTGGAAATAAAAAGAACTTGGAAATGAAAAGGATCCTATCCACACAACCTTGTCTTAAGGACAAGTGGGGCAAACAAGAAAATAAATACAATACTGAAATAAAACACTAAACTCTAGCCATACGATTTAGCATGGTTGGCTTGGCCAAACTCTATGCTAGGTGTAGGCAAAAAATTAAAGGAACTTGCAGAAAATTAAAGGAACTTAGAGAAGTGCAAGCCCAAGAGACACTCTTTGGGTTTGTTTACAATGAATAGAGGATAGAAAGAAGTGGGTAATAGTTACCCCAACTTGGGAGGTTGATCTTTGACTTGTAGATGCCCCAAATGGGCTGTAAAACCTCCTTTGTGTCACCAACCTGCAAAAAACCAGCAAACAAAAGCTTGCTGGAAATGCTGCAAAATGTGACAAAAACTCAATTTTTTTTTGTTGTTACAACAGAAAATTTCTGTAGAAAAAATCAGCATATAAAAGTATTTGAAAGACCTATTCTAAGGGGTTAGAATGCTCAAAAACTCAATGGAAATGTATAGAAATAGAATGCAAAAAATTTAGAGGCTCAAATTGGATGAGGAAGACAAGTTTCCAAATCTGAAACAAGCCTTTCAAACCCTTGAAGTGACCTGCAAATATTTGTGAGCAAGCTACAAAAATGGAGCAAAGGGTGAGTAGATATATAGGAGAATACAAAATACTTTGTAAATCTACAAGCTACTCACTTAGATCTACAATAATACTATTGCAAATCTATCCAAGCAAAATACTTTGCTTGGGATCTCTACTCTAGATTTGAAAATAAATTGCATACACAAATGAAAAACCAAACAATATCACATCAAATCATAGATGCACCAAGAAGACTCTTAACACACTATTTGCTTCCAAAGCTTTCTTTTATTGATAGTAGAAGGTTGCTGCAAATACTTGCAACAAGCTTCTCTCCAAAAACTAGAGCAAAAAATGAGAGAGAGAAGAGAATGGGAGAGATGGAAGAAATTTGAGCATAATAACAGTAGGAAAAAAATAGATGAGAAATGAGGAGGGGAGAGGCTTTATTTATACTTGGGAAGCAAGAGCTTCCCCTCTTGGATGCTTTCCAAGTGTCAATCTCTAAGAAATATTGAACATCTCAAGGAGGGGGGCGCACTTTTTAAGGTTTTGGAGGTTTTAGGGTTTTGGTACTTGAGTGGAGGATGAGTTGGCACCTTTTTGACTTTATCCAACAACTAATTAGACAAAGGGGGGCACACTTAGGGAGGGAGGAAGCTTTCCCCTTTAATTTTTGACTTTACATGACTTTTTGCTCAAGGGGGGCGCAACTTCCCTAGGGGGGATGATTAAATGATGTTGTGGATAGGTGATGGGGGTGAAATAAAGTTAGGAAAGGGGTTTGGGTAGCTTAGGAAAAGGTTTCGACATCTTCTCCCACTCTTTCTCTAACCATTTTGTTTATTTTACAATTATTTGACATTTTTGACTTTGTCAAATCAAACAATTAAATTGCTGTTTTACACTGACTTGGACTCCTCATGGACAAACACCTAGCAAAACTTTTCCAATTGAGCTGAAACTTGGTCCAAGGGTGTAGGGGTCTCATTCCATTTCTTTTGAGCACAAATACCCCTATCAAAATCCCAAACACCTAGTTTTTACATTTTTTACATCAAAATTAATTAAAATTACTATTAACTAGGTAATTTAAAAAAAAATAAAATAATTTAGACTTGACGGAATTCCGCAAGACTCTAGGAGATGTCTAGCATGGTCATTTACAATATTCCTAGACATGAGTCACCATAGGGCTCGATCATTTTAACTCCTTTCACCACTTTGGAGGATTATTGTGGGAGTGAAAAACTCAAAGGTAATTAAAAAAGCTGGTTAGGCCAAATTAATAACCTGAGGAAAAAAAACACTCGATGTAAAATGACTTCCCTAATGATAAAGTCCTAAGTAACTAACCTACAAGTATGATCCATGCAAACCCATTACATTATAATCCCACACAGGGGAGCGGAAATTCCAATTAAAAAATGAAGTGCTGAGACCAAAACTGCCTTGTAGAACCAACAAGTCTTCAACTTTGTAGCATCATTAGGTGCATATCTTCATGGTACATGGAGTTGACCCCCTAGTTGAAATAGGTGGTCAACAGATGGTTAGGGTGAATACAGACAAGATGTTGATGGAAAAGAAGTTTGTTCTTGTAGAATAGAAGGTGTAGGATGTGATTCCTACTCAACTATAGTAGAATCACTAGAGGTGATTGACTCAAGCTTTGGTACATCATCAATGCATGGTTCATAGTCCTGGGACCTGTGCGAATCAATGGATGAAGGATAAAGATGACTTGCATTCGTCGATAAAGTTTCATATCCAAGGCCTACTCTCACAAGTCCTACTCTCACTTGTCTCGTCATAGGCTCAATAATAGCAACAATACCCTGCCCATGCATATCAAGCCCACCATTAGTTATAGAAATTCATGAAATGCCCTGATTCCATGTAGAAATTTCGAGAATCTGACTTCTATTGCAAATTCAGAGATTTGAACTCTACGTTGAGGTTTCCCGAAGCTATTTCCTGTGAACTTTCAGCCTTAGGGCCAAATTTGAAATATTAATTTACAGCAGCAAATACTTCACTTCTCTTCAACTGATTTACAAAGCAACCCAAGAAAATAAATATCAATCAAGTTCACTGCAATACCACAAAGTTTAAGTCCTTAGGGCACACATTTCAAGCATATAACAGATCTGAAAGTGACTTATTTCAACAGATTATTACAGCCGTAAGTCTACCCCTTTAGCTTCTAGATGTGTGTTAAATCACTCAACAAATTCTGCTCAATGTTATGTCAAATTGACATGCATAGCTAGTGCTAGAATCTACTCAATCATGAAGATAACATAAGTTGAAATTCAAATCTACAAGTATACAAAGTTTGGACTGCTGGAACACTTCATATATATATTAAAGTTGAAATACAAGTACTACAAGCTGATACAAGTCAAACTCACCAAACCCTAGCTAGGGAAACAATAAGAAAACCCTAGCCACCAACTCCTCCTAGCTATGAATCACTCCCAACCAAAGCTGGTCACTCTACCAAAGATCCTCAACAAGCTGACATACACATTGACAAGTGCTCCTTGGCACCTACACTTGCATCCCACAACTGTACAAGATAATCTCTCTCTCTCTCTCTCTGCTACACATCAAGCACTCCAAGTAGTACTAGGGTTTCGAAATGCCACAAAACCCCAGTGTTTTTCCCTCACAAGAACTACAAGAGCAAGTGCTTCCTTTTCTCCTCTAAGGTTTCTCCCTGACCCTAGCTTCCCTGTCTTCTTAAGGTAAAATCCCTAACCCTAGTCTTCCCTTGAATTTTCTCAAGAATGCTAGTGTTGAAGACAAAAGAGCGCAAATACAATGAAGAAGAGTTGTAATGTACTTATCCCCATAACTTCAGAGAAATCAATAGAATGTAATAGAATAACCGTGCAAAACCAAAGAACACAAGAGAAAATAGATAAACCCTGAGCAAGATCTCTTGTATTAATGATATTCAAGAATAGAGAGATATGTTCACTTGCCTCTTCAAGGTGGCAACCTCTTAGAGAAAAGCTCCAAATACAGTAACATGTCTTCACAAAACATTACATAACCTTCTAATCAATATATAGCTATCAATAGGGAATCTTAACTACCTATGGGCCCACCTATAATGAGGGCCTACTAACTAATTTGGGTCTTATTAATGAACATGACCCTTTTTACAATGAGTGACTATTAAATAACTATTTAGTGGGCCTTATTCAAGGAAGGTGGCCTTGTTATCGCACAAGTTGTAGGTTGGGCAAAGCCCGACCCAACCACCAAAATGGCGACAACTTAGAGAGCACCTACCCACTGTCACCTTAGGCAGGTGTTCCCATCACTTTAGAGGTGAGGTAGTCACCTCAAGGGGGGAATCCCGGTGACCCTAGGGGGATTGAGATGGAAAATGTGATGTATGAACGGATGCCCCTAAAGGTCTAGTTTCTAGATGGAAAAGGGAACTTGGTAATGAGTCTTGAGGGTTTGATTGAGGTTGCCAAAGCTTTGAGTGACCTGCAAAGAGATGATACCTGCCCGAGACACAAGGAAAACCAAGATACAATGCAATATATCAATTGGACAAGCAAGTTAAGCTTGCTGTCCCTAATAGCAGCTGTTAGTAACAATATATATCAGCAATGAAATGGTACAATAAGTTGCTAAACAAATGCTAGAAATCAAGTGAAAGATGCAAGAGATAAACTAGCTAAACACAAGTGAAACTCAAGATTTAAAGACCAAGATACTAGCATGAAAAGGTAAGGCTGTTGTAAACACTTTCTGTAGCAATATAAATCAGCCTTATGGCTGTAACAAACAACTTTTTACAGCAAGAAGATCAGCCACTAAAACCCCCTTAAAGTTTGCCAAAAAGTGCGCTAGACCTAGTAGTTTAAGTGTACAAACTTTAAGCAACTTTCAGTGGTTGATTTAAGAGTTATTAAAGAAGTTAGATTAGGGTTTCTGCAGCCCTAATGGCTGAAGATGAATCTTTGTAACAACAAGCAATACCCCTTTAGAGGGGACACCCTAGTGGCTAAGAGGTGCTCTAGGCATGAGAAACAAAACCCAAATTGCAAAAAGTTAATATGGCAAGAAATCACGTTTCCCAATGCACTATTTTATTTCTCCATTTCAAAAATATTCAGATTAGTGTCTTTAAAACTGGGTGAATGGGGTCTTTAAAGCACAAGTTAGATCAACAACAACCCTAGGGTTGTAAATCCTCTTACTTCCTATGGTATGCCAACCAACTTAGGGTAAAACTAGGAGGGTATACACACTCGTATTTCTCCTAGCAACCCTTACTCAAGAAAAGACTTATAAACTTAACAATGAGATGAAGCAATGATGGAGGGTGTATCCAACATACTCCTCCCTAGGGTTTCCACCAAGAATAACCAAAATAAGCAAGAAAGAAATAACATATGCATATTTTTCCTTACCTAATCAAAGAAATGAGATATCAAACCCTAGTTTACCATGCAAAATTCATCCAAGAGTCAAGAGAGCAAGCCTTTAGGGGGTGCGCACCACTCGTCATCCATTCACAAGAGACATTCACCAAAAGACATTTCACAAGAGAGAAACACCATAATCACCAAGAGTAGCGAAAATTTCAGCCAAATACTTCTCACAATGGGAGAGTTATGTTATGAAACGAGATTCACATGATCTCTATTTATACAAAAGTCCTAAAACATAGTTTGTCCACTTAGCAATGGTAAAACATAAGATAAGGGGTCAACAACCCTTATCTTACCCCTTGAAACAAATAATAATATTTAATTTCACTTTATCACTTTAGAAACCCTAAAAATAAGACGATGTCACCCCTTTAGGGGATGTTTTGACACTTTTCCAAGTCGTTGGAGGAGAAGAAGGAAGTCGTTGGGGCTCCTTGAGCCTCCTCCCCATGTGCTAGGGTCAATCCATGTCTCCTCCAGTCAAAATATGCCAAGTGTCAATGTGCAATAACTCCATCACCATCAAACCCCCTCACGCATGACGTCAAGCCTCAAAAGGTGATGTTTTGCCTCTCCTAGGCAGTCGTTTGGGTAAGAGGGGCTAGGTAAGATCCTCCATGATGCCATGTAAGCCTCCGAAGGCATGTCTCTGTGATCCGGTGTGCGGGCCTACAACATCCATCCTGTGGGCTTTCTACCCCATGGAAGCGCCCAAGTTAGGCTTGTTCTCCCAAAACTGGCCACCAAGCAAGGTCCTACAAAACAAAAGGGTATGCCCTCCAAAGATCTCAAGTCAAAGATATCATGACAAGTGTAAACCAAATCTAATAAGCAAGGCACCTAAACATGTGCATCAAAACTACCTCATCAAATTAAATAAATGCTGAAAAACCCTATACAATTGACCAAGTTTAAGTATGGGAGGGGTGTCATAAAGGTCCTATTGGGTAGACCAAAGCCCTCAAGTAGGCGATGCTCCCAAGGATAGCCTTTCAAGGTTATGTAGTGGATGATGGGGTGGAAGGGGTTTAGACTTCATAGGTTGATGACTTTCATGACATACAAGGGCTCGTATTATCTCATTTATGGGTGCCTTTGTAGAGGGTGTGTGGCATCTTCGTTTGCGATGCACTTTTTTCCAAGCCCATCTTCTTGCTATTCTTATATTTCTTTCATGTTTCAAGGAACAAGTTGAAGGTCACTGTCTTGGCTTGGTGTCCAGATAATGACAGTGTCATTCACAAATACCTCGCGAAAATGAGAAGGCTGGCTCGTGATGAGACCCCCTTTCTCTCAGTTGTGTAACTGAGAGCCACTACCCTGGCTTGGTGACCAGAGGATGGTAATGCCATAACGCTAAATACCTATGATCATGATAGGCCGACTCGTGATGAGACCTCCCATCCTCCAACTAACCCCTTAAGCATTCACTATCATTTATTTTTGTAGGTCCCCCATTTCTTGCGGATAAGCGTTTCATTGCTTTCTCGGGGGTCCTTGGGCGAAGCGTATGGAAGGTCTATATTTATGCTTTTATCTTTTTAGCCAACACCAATCCGTTTGGGCCTTCAACCCCTTCTTCCCATGAAATAAGGTACATGCCCTTCTTGGGTTACTAAAGTCAAAGGGCCTAGAAGAGGGCAATATGATGGGGATGTAATAAGCGGAAAGTGGTAAGTATGGTTGGGAATGGTACGATAACCCCTCAAGGGACCCCCAGTTGCAAACCTTCCCCAAAGGTTGGCCACTTACTAGGAAATCTATGACACTCACCAAGGTGAAACATGTCAAAAGCATAATGTCCAAGCATGTGCTCTATAATCAAAAGTAGCTTAAATACAACATGTTTAAATGCCTTAAATATTAGGGTGATTACCTGCCACAATACTTGACTTGTACCTCATGGAGAAAGACCCATCTGCCTTCCAGAAGCTAGCTGGTGTGGTGGATGCGTTGACAATGGATCATAATGTGGTGATAGAGCGGGCTTCCGTATGTGCAAGTGGACACTGCTGGTCATGTGGTCTCTCACACTCCATATCTGCAACCTAAGGGCCTTGAGACATGATCTCCTTAGTTATCCCACAAAATGGGGATTATAGGCCTTGTTATCCCCGATATCTAGGGATAACTAGGAGATCATGTCTCGAGGCCCACATGGTCCTAGACATGGAGTACCGAGAGCAGGAGCGAAGATAGAAGCGAGGAAAGCGACAGTATGGCCACAGAGGGCCCATCTTTCTTCTTAAACGCCTCCACCTTGTCAGCAAAAAAAACATCCATCACCTCGGCTTGGACTTGCATTGGAGAGGACTCTTGCTCCATGAGGAGTATTGGTGAATTAGAAGTGTCATGGTACATGTCATATTTGATCATTATAACCTTCTTATAGCAGCCATTAGTTTCCTTTTCATTTCAAATAGTACTTGGATCTTACACTATCCTCTTGACATTGTTGGGGTGATTGATGGGGCAACTTAACTTGGTGGTATTCATGGGTTTTGGTTAGCCACCAAGGGGGTTTTCGCGGGGAAACCATCGTCCCTCCACCATCTTGTCACTTTTCATCTTATACAGCTCATCCATCCCATTCCCCTAGATGCACCGTGGGATGACCTTCGGGGTACATCTTGTCTTGTGGGAAGAAGAAGGGCTAAAAGGCCAGAGTAAAAGCATTTGAGTAAAAGATAAGCCATAGGAAAATGAAAACTAGAGATGCTTATTGCGGGGGGATCCAGAAGGAAATAAAAAGAAACCTCGATAAGAAACTAAGGACCCTAAGAAAAAATGAAAATAAATAAATGCAAGACCCTAACTTGAGGATGGGAGGTCTCATCACCGGCCCGTCCATTGTGTTCATAAGTATTTAGCGGCATGACATTATTCTGGCTATCTGATCCTGTGAGTGATGACCTTTGTAGTTTGCATGGCCAAGGAAGGGGGTCTCATCACGCGAGCCGATATCATTTACGTAGAAGATACTGGTAGGTAGCAATCATTTCGGCCTGAAGCCAAAGGTGTCCTCTTGATCAAGGCTTGTAGTAAAATGCAAATAAAAAGAAAGATAGACAATAAGGGCTTGGAAAAATGCATCCATATTGGTGCGGCCTCCTAAAGGCACTTGGACAACACCTGACCCTTGGTGCATTGTATTTGGACATCCCTAAAACCATATCACCACATTACACATGGCTTGAATGATCCTTTGAGGCTCTCATTTTCACATTGGTGTGTAGCCCAATAGGTGGTCTTGTTAGTTGCCTTAGCCTTGTATAGTGGGTTTGTGTAATGTCTTTGAGCTATTAGATGAATTGATAGGGGTTTCATGCATATGTTTGATAAATTTAATGATGAGATATGATTTACATTGCTATACGTGTCTGGGGTGATGAGCCAGGCGTAGTCTTTGATGTCTTGAGGACCATGCGGCCGGGCCAGTGCGGAAGGGATGATCGGTGCACATGGGAGATGATTAGCTCGGACCTCCGTAGGGAAGAGCCCGATAGGTAGTTCTATTTGGGATGGCGAGGCGAGACGAGTTGTAATGACCTTGAGAGAAGAAGGGCGCCCTCATCAGGACGTTTGGCGGGAGCTTTGGCCTATGGGGATGACCCCTTGCGGGGATGGGGCGTTGGGCTACTTAGATGGATTGAATACCGGGCTAGGCGGGCTTTTGGAGCGAAGGCGGCTTGGTAGGCTTGTTTGGCACTTAGCGTGCGGGGAGCCAGAGAGACCAACGTCGGAGTAGCGGGATGATGATTTTGCCCCAAAGGGGCCAACGTCTCACTCAAATGGGCTTTGGCGATCTCCATTATTAGCTCATTTTGGCATTTTAGCATGTAAAACCGGCAAATTAATTGAATAATGTAATGTCAATGGCAATGAATTTTGTTTTGTTGACCTGTTTTGTAAACTAAAGGTCATGAGATCATATAAATAGAAGGGCGTTGCTTGCCTCTTCATTTTATCGAACATAACTTGCTCTCTTGGAGATCTTTCTAGTCTTTGTCTTGGTTTCTTCTCTTTTGGAGTGAGAAACAACTTCTTGGAGGACTATTTTTTGCGGCAGAGTGGTGCTTTTTATTCATTGGAAGGTTTACAACTAGGAGCACATGGATTATGCTTCTTCTGATCTTGTAAGTGTTCTTTCATCAAACTTCTTGAATGAATGGTTCTTTAGATTTAACATCTGCATACATTGCTATCTTGTTGTTGTTTGCTTAATTCTTGAAACCTAGGGAGCCAACACAAGTGGAGTTGGCTTCATGTCCCCATGAATAAAGCTTATAGCCATTTTATTTGAAGGAGTTTAGGCTATCCATAGCTACACTAGATTCCCTCTTATCTTGAGTTAGTTTTAAGCACAAATTGAAGAAGAAGAGCGTCTAGGCCTAATTTAGTTTACACCTAGGGTTTTGCTTCTAGGGTTTGAAGACCTTGTATGTAAAGCAACACTTTTCAGCCCTAGATTTGTGCTTGTAAAGCTAGCCATTTTGCCAAATGGGGTCTCAAAGGAGAGAAGAGGAAGCTTTAGGCCTAGCCTTGGCTTCACCTAAGTAAGCCTTTTTCTCCTTAGGGTTTTGGTTTGCAGTGGCCTTGCCATAACAACACCATCAAACCCAATCCTCTTGTCCTTGAGTTTAAGCCTTCGAAGCTATCTCCTCAATTAACACCATTAACCCAAGGCACTGATGCATAAACCTTTTTGAGCTTGTTGTCTTCAAACTCTTTTTTCAAACACTCTCAAAATTGAAACCCTAACTAACCTAGCGTCTAACCATAGCGATCTTGAACTAACCCTAATGAGATGGCGTCTTGATTTTTGAACTTGTGTTTGGATAGAAAGGTGTGACTTGGTCATCTCATCATAACCATAGAGGTTTCTGAAGTTTTCATTGATTTGAATTTGTCAAAGCGTCCACTTTAGGCTAGCTAACCCTAGAACCTACCACAAAAATTATATAGGTGACGTAACACCTTTTGATCCTCTTGCTCTACTTATAGCGTTGTGACATTTATCATCTCCAACTTTGATAGGTTTTGAGCTATTGATTGTTATAGCTTGTTGAGTGATAACGTTGTTATCTTTCCTTTCAAAATAACTTTATTGATAGGGCTGACGTCATAGTGAAGCTGACAAATTATATAGGTGGCGTCACACCTTTTTAGATCTCTTGCTTGGCATGCAACGTTGTGACATTTGTCATCTATCTTGATTACGACTTTGAGTTGATGATTGGATCTGTGATCTTATTTGACAAAAGCGTCTCACTCATTGTCTTCATTTTGACCTATCAATTAATGGCAATCACACTTCTAACTGCGACAGCAATATGGGTGGCTGACAACATTATCTACTATGGTGGTATGATAGTTGTAGCATTATGATATGATAAGGATCTAATTTTTACTGAATGCTCTAATCTTTTGGTGTACTTATTGAAGAAGTAATATAAGATATTTATCTTTGTTTAATAATCATTGACTTAGTCAACAATTATATCTAATCATTGCTCATAATATTCATATTAGAGGATAGTCATTGATATTATGAAGTACTAACCCTTTGAAGCACATTTCTAAACTTTATCTGTCTTGTCTGTAAGCGGGTGCCATCCCGATGAAAAGAATTCGCCGAACTATCTCATCTTAGCTGATACGTGAAAGGAACTTCTTTGACTTGGTCCAGTACCCTTTAGCCCTTCTAAAGCCTAGATTACATAGGGACGTCTCCTTGGACTAGCCCTCCTAAATAGAAAGAAGCCCCCATCGAGGTGGCGATTGGGTAGAAGCTCTGTTCTGGCGGTTTCAAGCCTTGACTCAAGCTACTTAACCCCTTCCTACAAACAGGTGTGATAAGGCCTCACACATCAATAAAGTATCCTAAGTAGGGTGTTATATTAGGACCCTAAAATGCCCTCCCCCCTTAAAAAGCGATTGTCCCTCGAGTTGAAGCTTGGAAGTATAGAGTTCCCCACATGGCATATTTTGGTTGCATATGTTTCCATTGGATCAATGCTTCCTTGATTGTGCATTGGCGCAACTAAAGCTCTCTGGTATTCAATAACGCTACAGCTAGAGCCAAATGGAACCTTGTTCATCAAATTCTGGTAGATTGGTTTGCGCGTTGCATTTCGATCCCACAATCTTCTTCAAGCGAGGACCCATGAAAAGGCTGAGCAGATCTTGGAGTGGGTTGGGAGAGCCATATTGTAGGTGACCTAACCAATGCGTTGTATGGTTTGATAGGGACCATATAACTTGGGAGCCTTCGAGGAACATTATCTTTAGTGATGCTTGTTTTATAAGGCTTTAGGTGAAGAAACACTTGATCCTATTTGGAAAAAGAATGTTTGGATCTAAACCGATCAACTTGTTCTTTAATTTGATTTGTGCCATAACCAAGTTGTCCTTGATGATACAAATAATGGCTTCTCTTTTGTGAAGCGCTCTATCTACTGCATGAACCTTGAAGGTGCTTGGTACATATGATGCCGATAACCCGGTGTTTTTGGCCTTAGACCTTCATATGGTGCCATTTTGGTAGCTCCATGATAAGTGGTATTGTACCACCATTTGGCCAGGGGAAGCCAATGTGCCCATTGGTGCAAATTTTAAGAAACAAAGAAAAACATCTCAAATGGGTTTCTAAGAACTTGTTGACCATTTTTTTTACCATCTCTTTTTAGGGATGATATTCTGTCTCCATATTCAACGTGGATACCTTGAATTTTAAATAACTCCTGCCAAAATTTTATGGTGAATGTGGGGTCCTGATTCGAGACAATGGTGGGCATACCATGTAGCTTAAATATCTTATCCATGAAGACCTAGGCAATTGATGGAGTGAAGG
The DNA here is from genome assembly GCA_010110895.2 of Picea sitchensis. Taxonomy (NCBI): domain Eukaryota; kingdom Viridiplantae; phylum Streptophyta; class Pinopsida; order Pinales; family Pinaceae; genus Picea; species Picea sitchensis. The sequence continues at coordinate 35,796 of SNQJ01S0078713.1, forward strand.
GATGAGCGTAGAGCTAGGGCACAAAAATGAGCATCTTCTGAAAGACGGCTGGTAACCACCACGATCAGCGATTTGTTACTCGCTTTTTGGAGTCCCATGATAAAATCCATATAGATAATAGGTCTAGATAAATGTTTGGATTTGTAGTAGTTCACCGTGCCCTGGCATCTTCCTTCATCTCTCCCTTGTTTCTTTGGCAAGAGTAATATGATGCTATGAAATCCCTAGATATTTGTTTTCATTCCTTCCTAGAAGAATGAGCGCTTAGTTCTTTCATAGGTAACAATTATGAAATTTTTGGCCCTTTAGGCCTCTTGGCTCTTTTCTCTTGTGCGCTATGCTTGAGGAGGATCTTTTGTGGATGTCTTACTCATTTGGATGGATAATTTCTGCAATTAGGGTTTATGCTCTTGATCCTTGGGATGAAGTAAATGGTACAATTTTATCTTGTCTTGTGAATGTTAATGGTTAAATTGCTTTCTTGTTGCAAGTATCATTGTTTGGTTGAAACCCTAAGTTGAAGACATAAGTGCTTCTTTTCCTCGTAAAGTTTTATTTGTCCAAATTTGTGAAAATTCCTTGCTAGGGTTAGAAGCCTAAGAGCCCAAGAGTTCTTGCGCAGGTTTTTATCCCTAGACATTTGATCCTTGACGTAAGTGAAGCTAGAAGAAGGGAAAAGCGACACCTAGAAGCCCCAAAGCGTGCTTGCACCCTAGATACCTTTTCCTCTAAGTCTAAAGCCTAAGGTCCAAACGTGGTTGCACCCTAGGTACCTTGTTCCTCAAAGTCTAAAGCCTAAAACCCAAACGTGGTTTCACCTTAGGGTTTAGACTCTACTTGTTTTGTTTCATCTAGATTGATCTTCAAGTTTAATGCATTTGAAACTCCATAGGCCTAGTGAAGGTTAGCGACACTAATCTAGGAGTCTTATTGTGGCTAAAGTAGTTATTAAAATCAATATTCACTATCTCTCAAGCATCCTACTAAAATTACTAACAGACCTAGCAAACTATAGTTTCTTGTTGAGATTTGGGTATCTTGGAAAGTGGTCCCTTTGTGTTTGTGAGTCTCTGAACACAAAGGGGGAAAGTTTGACCCTCATGCTTGTACTTTATGATTCTAATTTCACTTTGACTTTATTCCTTAAGTCTAAGTGACTTTATTCACTTAGATCATAAAGTGACATTAAATTCACTTAGGTGTGAATTAATGAACATAAAGTGAACTATGAAAACTTAAGTGAATGATGAATCTAATCTCATCCATTCATTTGGAGAAAAGGATTAGATCTAATCCGGGCCCTTGGTTTTCTAGGTTAGCGTTGAGATTAGGCTAAAGGATGAGGCAAAGGAGGAAAAAGAGATTTGTTGTTCATTTGAGAGAGTTGAATGAAGAAGAGAAGAGAGGTGGTGTGCCCTATTCAACTAGGGGATCAACTCCATGTGCCATGCGATAATGCATCATCAGATGCTATTATGTCGAAGACAATTTGGTTCCACTAGGCAATTTATGCCTCCCGGCTAAAATTTTGTAATTTTGTAGCGGGATTACCCCACCCACATGCGTGGGTTAATATTGTAATAAGTCCTACATGGATCATGTTAGGTGAGTTTCCTTAGGGTTTCTTCATTAGGAAGGAGAGTTCCTTTCGTTGAGTGTTTTTTATCCTCGAGGGGTTAATGTGGCCTAACTGGCCGGGTTAATCTCCTTAGTTTTCACTCCCACCCAATAAATCCTCTAAAGTGGTGAAAGGCGTTCTAATGAAATTATTCCCTGGGTAATAGTGTTTAGGAATGTTGTAAATGACGCCATGTAAGACAACATGCGAAGTTTAAACGAATTCCCTCAAATTATGGCTAGGTTTTTTTAAGGTTTGAATTAATTAATTGATTAATTAATTATTATTAATTACATTAATCAATGTAAAAACTTGGGTCGGGATTTCGCGATAAGAGGTATTTGTACTCAAAAGAAAGCTAATGAGACCCTGCACCCATGGACCAAGTTTCAACTCAGTGGAACAAGTTTTGCTAGGTTGTTTGTCCACTTAAGTGTTTAGGAAAAACGTGGAAACAATTTTAATTGCGAAACCCAGAACATGGAAAATGTAATTTTTGTGGCAGTGGACCAAATTAAGTGAAGGCAAATAATGTGAGAGATACCACACCTAACCATTTCCTAACCCTTATACCCTTTTTAAACCCACATTTAGTATTAAAATCAAATTTTGGTATTTTCCCTTTGAGTTCACGTCCCTTCCCACGTGAGCATATGTATTAATCCTGAGTTTTAATAGCTCATATTAATGAGTTGGGCCCCTCACTCTATGCCCATCCCCCTCACCTCACGTCCCTCATCGTCCATCCTCACTTACCATTTAAATCTCACCAATCCCTGCATGCATTTCCCCTTTGAAGTTACGTCACCCTCTCCACGTGAATTTGGATTCTTTCCTTAAATCGATACGTGGGCCTTTCCTCACACCAATCATTTAGCTTTGAGAGTGTGTCCCACACACATTCTCCATTCCTTGCCCTTTCGGCTTTCTTTGAGGTGTGGACTCCTATGCCTCCCCGCATCCCTCGATCAGCCTCCGTCATCTCTTGCCCACACCCTCCTCCTTCCTCTTAATCCGCACGCTTTCTACCACGTTGTTTTAGAAGGTTCTTTCTTTGATTGATGCGTGGGGCCTCTCCTTTCCAATTCACGTTGCCTACTCCTCACGCCTTTCCCTTGACACTCACGCCCATTTGGGTAACTCAGGTTTTCATCTTGGAAATGAGATGGAAACATCTCATATGGAGTTGGAAACCTCATGTGGGATGGAAACATCTCCGTTGAAATCAAGGAAACTCACCTTTAATGCATGTGTGGGCCTCTCCTCAACCAATACGCCTCTCCCTTTTCCTTGTCTTGTTATCTCATCATCTTTCACCTTTCTTTCTTTCCCCTCACCCTAAAGCCTCTTCTCTCATTGGTTGTTTTTCTCTTGTGAGTTGTTTTGTCCCTTGGATCTTTGACACTCGTTGAAGATCCAAGAGGTCTATAGCTTCTCAAGCTATTTAAGAGACCTCCTCCCTCATTCCTCACCTTTCATTATTGCCTTGTTATGCTACTAGTTTCTCACCATCCATTCTCTCTATCTCTCATTATTGCGGTATTTCTTCCAGCGGTTTTGTTTTTTGAAGGGCTTGTGGCAATTAGTTGTTATTATCTTCCCATTAGATAATAAAGGAAATAGCTTTGGAGGATTTGGGAAGATCTACAAGTATTGTGTTCTTACAAACATATGAAGTAAAATAAGCTTTGATTTCACATAATATTTGCATGAATGGATCTTAGGTAAAAGTATTTTTATTTAAGTAGATCTTACCAAGGAGTAGTCTTGTGAATCTATATGTGGTTGGCTAGATAGGGTGCCAGTATTTCACTTTATTAGATTAACCTCCATATTATCCATTGTATGCATACTATTGTGTTAAGTTTTGCAGGTTGGACTTCAAAGGGGTTTTCATTAGAGGGTGCCTCTTGGAAGAGTCTTCCTTTGAGATTTTCATACACCCAAGTTATTTCTGTATTGTTCACCTTTTCTCATTCTCATTCGGTAGCTAACATGCTTAGAAAGGTCACCCTAAAAAGTTTTCAAATTATGTTCTTGTATGCACAATCTTTGCCTAAAAACAAAGATTTCATAACATTTTTTTTAGTGTGTTGCAACTCAAATCAGCGAGCAATAACTTGCTGATTTTTGCAATTCTGTAATCAAGACAAGGGGGCACATTGCCCATTTTCATACACAACACACCCTCAAACAACTCCTCTCATTATTGAGAGTAATGCTTGTCTTTTCTTTCTATATTCTAAATCATTGTAAAGCAAGCCCAAAGAGTTGTACCCAAATTAGCTGCATTTTTTCCCTTTCTCTCTTATTTTTTGCAAGATTAAATCTCCTTCGTTTCTTTTTCTTGCTTTGTTTAGCTAGATTAGTTGTGATTTCCACATGCATGCTTATAAAATAATCTAGAGTAGATCTCATAACATATGCTAACTTAGAGCTCGTGGAGGCACTGTGGATTTTTTTGCTTTCAGTTTATCTTGCTTACATCATCCAGTCTTTAATTTCATAAACCTATCACACATGCATGCAATGGTTAATTAACTTTTAGGTTACGTCTTTTACTTTGTACAACAAGCGTTTCTTAAGTTTCCATCTTAATAATACATGCATGTAAGTATCACGATATCTTAAGGCTTAATCAACCTTTTACAATTCCATAAGTTACTTCAGTTCTCAAGCTTCACTTTTGCAATATAACATTTAAGAACTCATTTGGCGACTTCATTGTTAAAGGGCTTCAACCTTCATGTATTTCAATTTTCAATACTTTTGTAACTTTGTTGAGCAAGCTACAAGCACTCAATCACTTCACAATATTTAGTTCATAGATCTAAAAATTCGTGATGAATAGCGGACACCTTAACTCATCTTAAGCCATAAGTGGGTTTTGAGGGAAAACCATGGAGAATTTTCGAGATGCCTACGATATAGGGTTGATCTGTGAAGCTAATTGAGCCTCAGATTGCCTCACTTCTTGAGCATCCAACAACCACTTGGTAATAGGAGGAGGAGAGTTTTGGGTTGACATCTAGATAGAGATAAAATTAATCTCACACTTAAACACTTAATTCAATTTTATGAGTCTACAACATCAAAGCAATCTGATTTACACACTTGCAAGTTCATTGTTCTCACTGTCTTTCATTTTACATTCATATGCAAGTTAGAATTATGTGTTGTGGAATTATTGCTTAAAGTGGTTATATCTCTTCATCCGGAGCACTTTACTTTCAAAGCTTTCATCTTATTTTGTTCCTTTATCTCGTAGTGTGATCCTTCAAAGTGGATGCGCACTTGGAGGCATTCTCTTGATTTGGTCTTGAGTGCTTTGCGTCTTTTTGCCATTGATAAGCAGTCCAACATGACTCTATCTGTTGTGAGCATGCTTAGCTGTGTTGATATCTTTATCTTATGTATCTTTAATTCCCTCACGCATGTGAGCAAACTTGTAAGTATATTGTATATCTTGTATCTAGTCTTAATGCGTACATGTCGATTTATTCTTTCGTATCTAATTGTATCTGTCTTAATGAATACTTTGTAACTTATCTTGCTTGAACATTCCCTTGGATTGACCCCATTGCCCAATCTTAGGCACTAATGTCTTAGTTGCCCTAGAAAAGGTCCGACTCTCATACTTGAATAGTTGCATCTTGCATTTCTTGATTGACATCATAGGCTATGTTGTGCCTTTTCAGCTAGGGGGTCAACTCATGTCTCATGAAGTTTGCATCATCAGATGCACATATGTTGAAGACGATATTGGTTCTACTTGGGCATTTGATGCCCAACCTTCTGGGGGCCTTTTGTAAGCGAAATTTCACTTTTTACTGGCGTGGGTTAATAATGTAATAAATGTCTGCATGGGTCATAGTTAAGTAAGGTACCTTTGGATATTTTCCATTAGGGGAGTTCCCTTTCATAGAGGGTTTTATCCTCAGGTTTTTAGCCGGGCTCCCGGGCCTGGTGACTTCCCTTGAGTTTTTCACTCCACATATGCAATAATTTCTCCAAAGTGGTGAAACGGCGGCTCTGAAGTCTCGTCCTTGGTAACCTCTGTTTGGAATCTTTGTAGTGACCATGCTAGGCAGGTGTAGAAGAAGTTTGTGAATTTGGTCTAGTCCTGAATGGGTTTTTTTTAATTAATTAAAAATTTATTAATTTTCATAAAGGTTTAGATTTTAATTATTTAATTAATTAAATGTTTTTGAGCAATTATTGTAAAAAAACTTCCGATTAGGTAGGAGGTTTTTGATAGGGTATTGTGCTCAAAAGAAATGGAATAGCACCCTACACCATTATTAAAGTTTGACTCGATGGGGACTAAATTTACTATGTCTTAGTCCACTCGAGTAGTCGGAGTCAAAACAACAATTTTTAATTGCTAATGTGACATTGCCAGAATGTCAAAATTTTTGTAATTATGGAGTTAGTGAGTTAGTGGTAAGGTGTATTAGTGAAGTTAGACCCCTAACCTACCCAAACCATTCTAACCTCTGAGCCTTAATCTACACACTCCAGCCCACTTTATCGCCCTTTTACCCATGCCTGGGAAAAACATTACTGCAAAACCTTAGTTCCTTGACTCAAACCTTAATATTTTCACCTAGAACCTTGTGTGGGCCCATCATATGTAAGTTAAGCCCTCCCTATACCTCCACCTCATGAATTAATGGACCCCACGCTCCACTCCTCTTCACATGTGGCACCCCTCTTCCCAGCTCACGCCCTTCTTCATAACTCACACCCCCTCTCATTCTTGGCCACTTGTTTGGACCTTGCCATGTGTTGAGGGCCCCTCCTATGAGAGGTCAGCCCCCCCTACCTCATTTCTTCACTCCCCCGTGGCCCACGTGCCACTTCATCAATCCAAAACCACAGGGTGCCCTCTCCTTGAGATTGTGGCCTCTTACTTAGAGACTGACACTTGGGCTCAATCTAGATGCCCTCACTTTTGCCTCTTTGGGTATAAATAAGACCCTTCCTCCTCATTTTCTTCACCATTCTTTGAGCTATTGTTATCTTTCTTGAAATTCTCCCTCACCCTCTTGCTCTTGCCACCAAACCACTCAATTCGTTGCTCTTGAGAGTTTTGCTCTCACATTTTGGAATAATGAGAAAAAGCTTTGGAGGATTACGGAAGAATTGAAGAGTACTCTTATTTCTTCTTCACATGAAGTGACTTGTGTTATTCTTGTTTGGTTGTGTTGCTGACAAGTGAATCTTTATTGGTAAGAGTATTCTACTAGGAGTAAACTAATTGAAGAGTATTCTTATTGGTTTATGTTTATATGGGATAGCTTAGGATTGCAAGTATTTCTTTCTAGGCTTATTTCAATACAACTATCTACCTCCATGCTTCACTATTTTGCTTGAGTTTTGCAAGTCACTTCAAAAGGATTATTGGGATAGCATCAAAAACGAGCCTCTAGTTAACCCTCTGCCAAACTCCTAGCTCTTTCTATTGTCCATTTTATTTACGCATTCATTTCAGTTTTATTTCAGCCTACTAACACTCTTAGATAGGTCATAATATCATATTTTCCTTGCAGATTTTTATGTGGGAGGGTACACCGTGTATTATGAAAGTTTTCTCTAACTGTTGTGTTTTCGGCCTTTCCGGCAAGCTTTTGCTTCTTGGTTTCTGAGAAACTTACGACAACAAGAGCTGTACCCATATTCGTCCACAAGCCTTCATCAAAACATACTTTTATTGGGTAACGAAAAAGCAATTTCCAGCGTTTTCCTAGTATAATGACTACGTATATTTTGTACATTCATTTGCTATTCATTCATATTTACGTATGTTGTAAAATTTAATTTATTAGACACCTTGGGAGTGAGCTTGGCCGAGCCAACCCCAAATCGTCTTGGCTTGATTTGATATTTCATTTTAAGTCATTTAATCAATCTTTTTATTTTTTTGGTTAATATTACTAAGATAGTTTCTGCACGAGGCGATTCGGCCGAGAACCTCGACATTCCTCTCTCTTTCAGGATCTCGAACTGAAACGAAGATTTAATGCCACAGCACTAAATGCAGTTATATCTTAGGAATATTAATCTAATGTCATGAGCACCTTGGGGGAGTCATCCCCAAAAGCTCATGTAGCTTAAGAAATCAATCTTTATGGCTATTTGTTTTATCTTGCCGACTGTAGGGGAGTCATCCCAAATACGCTCTTAATCAAGGAAAATTAACTTGAAGATTTACTATGCCATCTAGTTTGAATATCTTTGACAATTGTCATTTTGCAAGCTATCTTTGCTTCAAGTTTCTCATCTTATATGCTCACGCCCTAAAGACGAATGGTTAGATAACTTAGATGCAATCTTAAATGCTTTAGTTCATCTCTTCATAAGTTATTTGGCTAATTCTCTAATCTTTTATGCATATGATGTGAAGATGATCTAAGTTTTCCTTTAGTTTGATTTTCAAGCATTTCTATTACACATGTAAATGGTTGTTGGTTCTTAGATCAGTTTTTTTGTTATCATAGCGATAGATCCTACTTATCTTGTACAATAAATGGTTTATGGTGATGATGGGATAATGTGATAATGGAGGTCTAAATGCTCACGTCCTAGTTCCTTTACGGTTTAAGCACTCACGTCTAGTTCATGGTTATAACATCTTAAGCTCACGTCTTGTTCATGGTTAAACACTTACATTCCTGAGCTCACGTGTTGATGCATGATTCATCACTTCTGCTTTGATGCTCGCGTCTTGGTTCTTTTAGGCATCCGATCTTAGTCTCCTTCAAGCCCGTCTTGTATATTTGATCTCGCTTATGGTTAAAGTTGTTTATGTTAAAGCATTTTTAGCTGCGTCACATCATGGTTTAAGTTGCTTTGATGCTCACGTCATTGTTCATGGTTTAAGCAGTTATGCCCCATTTTCCTTTCAAGCACATGTTACATATCTTATGTCTATGGGATAAATGTGTTACATGCTAAGCATCTTTACACTTATTTCATTTCGTCTTATGCTCTGAAAGCATTTACGATTATATTTCCAGTTTACATTCTGCAAGTGCTCATGCTTCATCTTTAATATTCAGTCTTACTTGTTGGATGGTTCATGTGTTGGTGATATGATATTGTGCAATATTTCCTTTACGTTTTGACATGTTGATGGTGATCTGATTACACATTACAAGCACTCGATTATACACACTTTCATTTTCGGCCATGCATTAAAAAGTAAAATTTTTTAGGTCTAAAACTTGTTTAAAAGCGACCCAACACCTAAGACCCGCAGGGGTCTAATAACTGCTGGCATTTTAGGGGCCTCATTCATCACCCTCCACCATCTAAAACGGGTTTGAGACGGATCCAGTGGAGGGTAGTGGCAGGGGACCGTCTCTTGGTTTCGTTGGGGAGATCCTTCTCGGACTACCTCTTAGCATCGGAGTGACCTTGGAAGCTAGGGTAAGACACTCATTAAGCATACTATCTTGAGCACCAGTCAGTCATTTGGCCAAGGGAGGAGGAAGTTTGAAGCACACACCTAGTTTAGTGGGAGGGAATTAAAATTTGTAAAATCTTTAAACAATTACAACACTTGGATTGCATAGATCACTTGTATATGTTTGGGGGATATTAGATGTATGCATAGGCAAACATAACTTGTGGAATATCTCATTGTTTATCTATCTCTATTGCATATATGTTTATGTCCTTCACGTTTACATAGTAATTGGTTACTTGTTGAATATGGTCTATTTGCTTATTGTGGTGTGGATCGAAGTTTTGAGTATCCCACTTGAGGAGACATCACCTTCGCTGATCCTTCAAGTGCTGTGGTTGTTGCCAGTGAAGTCAATCCAAATGGAGTAAGTGCCATTTGGGGCATGCTTGGCCTATGTGTGTGAAGTGCTTACATCTTGTCATATCTTGTACATCTTGTTACATTGGTGTATCTTTGTATCTGATTGGTATATCTTGTATCTAGCTTATGTCTTTTGTATATGATTTGTAAATCTTGTAAACGTTGAAACACTTAGATATTCTTTTGTATAGTTATAACTTGTGGTTTGGGATAGTTTAAACTTGTAACACTTTGTAAACCTTTGTAATAAACCACCCCAAACCTTAGCAATTAAACCCCATTGCTAACTTTAGGCATAGTCTTAGTTGACTTAGGGGAAAAGTGACTCTCATAATAGATTAGACTTACATTTTGCATTCTTTGCTTGATCATCTTAGGCTAGTTTTCCCTTTGGCCTATAATCATTTGAAACTAACTCCTAGACATTAACTTAAAATTAACTTAGTAACTAGGGACTACCCCCTTGGCTTCCCTAGGGTGAGCCTAGAAGGAAGAAGTTCAAATCCAAGTGACTTGATGGACTTGGAACCCAGACACATTGTGTCTCAGGGCACACTAAGTGAGTTGGACTTAGCTCCGTTAGCAAGTGTGCATTAGGGGCCGTGACGAGGCTAGATTCTGACCTTTTTTTAACCAATTAAAATAGCTCCTAGAGAACATTAAAATGTTAATCTCATCTAGTAACTAGGGTCCTCCCCCCCTTGGCTTCCCTAAGATTAAGCCTAGACAGAAGAGGTTCAAGTCAAAGTGACAGTGGACTTTGAACCTAGGCATTGTGCCTCAGGGGACACACTAAGTGGGCGGGACTTAGCAGGACACACTAAGTGAGCAGGACTTAGCTCACGTTTGCAAGTGTGTATAAGGACGGCAACAGAGAGGATTTGGAGAAGAGAGGCACACTTGAGAAAAGGAGGGTGCACTAGTTCATGAGAGCATTCATGGAGGAGAGGGGCACTTATGCTTGAGGGCGCATTAGTGAGAAGCTAAGGGCACAAGATAGCATGGAGGCATTAGCTTGAGAGGAGGGCGCACTTGTGTAAGTAAGGGCGCATAAGAGCAAGCTAGGGGCGCAAACTTTAAGGAAGGTGCACAAGAAGAGTGAGGGGGCACATTCTTTGTGAGGAGGGGTGCACTAGAGGCATAGTGTGCACCAAGCAAAGAGAGAAGGGCACATCTATCTCTTGGGTGCATTCTACAAGTGGGCAAGGCAAAGCAAAGGCAAAGGCAAAGGCAAAGAAAGTGAAGGGGGCGCAAGAGGTCACATGACAGGCCTGTTGGGTAGCCTTAGGAACCTTAAATTTCTTCATTTCTTGCTGCTGTTATAAACGTTTGCTACTGCCACTGAAAACTACATTAATTTGCTGCATACACCCATCTAAAAGTGGCTTAACTTGTTCAGAAATTACCTCAAGCAATTGGATAATAATCTACTTGGTTAATGCTTACTTTTCATGCTCAATTGCCATATTTCTGAGCACTTTATCTTGCTGCTGTTGCAAAATATTCATTGTTGTTATAAGATTGATTTGCTGTTGTAATTTGCAACAGCCATCGCATTTTTACTTTTCCAGTGTCTAAAGAGGTCATTATTGCATGCTATAACTTGATAATTGTCTATATTATGTTGCAAGTTGTTTATTGTCTCGTACAGGTACAACAATAATCTCGTTATCCTTGATCTCTCTTCCTAACTGACAGGTGATCAAGATAGGGGGCGGTAGGATTGGCTATATCTTGGTATTCAATCCCTTGAGGTCACCAGGGAAGCCTCCCTTGTAGTGGACCTATTCCATCACTAAAACGAGGGAAGCCCCTACTTAGGTGACAGTGGTAGGTTCTTCCACAGTTACACAAGATTTGGGGATCTTGTGGAGGGCTTTTGCACAAGTACAAATCCTGTGATAATAGGTACAAGTGGGGTTTGTATATATTGTGGTGTTGGGAGGGCATTGGTTGGTTTGATGAGGAGTAGGTCATCGCGGATTGTTAAAATTAGCAGCATTAGGAGACATTCTCCAATGAGAGGCCTTAAGTGGCCACCCTGAATCTACCCAGGGAGATTTGGAGAATCAACCAGTGTTGTGAGTCATGGCAAGAGTCAAGATGAACGTACAAACCTTGTGAGCCAAGACAATAGTCAGGACGAAGGAGATGTTATAAGAAACCTTGTGAGCCTAGTGCAAGAGTCAAGGTGAATGTACAAACCTTGTGAGCCTAGTGCAAGAGTCAAGGTAGAGTTTGGTAAGAGTCAGGACGAACGTACAAGTCCTGTGAGCTAGACTGATATGTGGGATGACCTCTTGGTCTTTGTTGTGAACTTCTAGGAGTTGGCCACTCTTAGTCTCACTTTAGCATATGACCAAGTAGGAGAGTCAAATGACCACATTGTATAAAAGATCTTTCCTCTATTGATGTAATGATGCAGTTATGAGCAGGTGAGGATCATGTAGATTGAGAGAAGGACAAGATGTGCTTGCTAATGTTGTAATTAGTCCAAGATGTGAAAATTATCTGAGGTCCTATGAGGCTGCCATCTAAGGTCTGTCCTTGACCTTAGTATGGCTCTAAGTTTCAACTGTTTAGCTGTCTTCTTTTGCTGTTTTAGGACAACAAACAATCATCCCACTTACTTCTCAATATTTTATAGGTTAAGTGTTCTTTTAAGGTGCCCTTGCAAGTGTTTTCTTATCTCAATGTTNCTTAGTCTCACTTTAGCATATGACCAAGTAGGAGAGTCAAATGACCACATTGTATAAAAGATCTTTCCTCTATTGATGTAATGATGTAGTTATGAGCAGGTGAGGATCATGTAGATTGAGAGAAGGACAAGATGTGCTTGCTAATGTTGTAATTAGTCCAAGATGTGAAAATTATCTGAGGTCCTATGAGGCTGCCATCTAAGGTCTGTCCTTGACCTTAGTATGGCTCTAAGTTTCAACTGTTTAGCTGTCTTCTTTTGTTGTTTTAGGACAACAAACAATCATCCCACTTACTTCTCAATATTTTATAGGTTAAGTGCTCTTTTAAGGTGCCCTTGAAGTTTCAACTCAAGTTAGTCAGTTCTCTTTGTCGCTTTTAGGACACAAACAATCATCCCACTCTCCTTGGCCTTCAATATTTGCATGTTATGTTCTTATAGCTCCTTTGCAAGTGTTTTCTTATCTCAATGTTAGCACATGCAATATAACTTAAAACACATAACACTACCAGATCTTGAACTTTAAAATGCCATATACACTTCTAAACATGCATAAAATTGACATGTGGCTTTTGGTCAACATGACTGATAAACTTCGGAAAACCAATTGGGGATATATGTCTATATAATGATGATTAAAGCAAGAGATACAACAAGTAATGAAAATACAATGGAACTCAGATAATATGTAGCAAGCTCCTCACTAGCTCACACAAGAAACTGCAAAGAGAAGTGCCAAACTCATGGTGCTTCTCTTCCTTTGTTGCCCTCCTAACCCAAATCTAGTTTCCTAGCTCATCTCAGAGTCTAATGAAGAAATCCCTCCACAGAATGTCCTCTCCTCTCTGTACGCCTCTCCACCTAAACCTGCCAGCTCAATCCTCCAAGCAGCATTCTACATTAGGGTACTGCCATGCAAATTGCCAACTCATGCTCTCCTCCTAGTATAAATGATCACCATAAATAAACTGACCTCCTGTTTAAAAGTCTCTCTCCACGTAAACAAGCATTCAATCTCTCCTCTCCCTGTGCATCAGACCTCATCTCAATCTCACCACAAGTCCTCCTCTCCTGATGAACAAATGAAGGATAATAAATGCGCCTCCTCCTCAAGATGCTCTCCTCCATATACATGCTCCTCCTCAGAAGTAAAGGTTATGGCTCCATGGAATGCTCTCCATGCAAGCTCAAAACAATCTCAAGCTTCTCCTCAAACTCTCACGGGTTTTGCTCAAACCCTCATGAAGTCCTCTCCTCCTCAAGATATGCGCCTCCTTCTCTTCTCCAAAAGTCTCAAGTGAAGAATAAGTCTCCAAAATGCCTTTTCCCTCACTTTAGCCTCCTTGAGCCAACCATAAAAGATCAACGGCCTGATTAGATCTAGCCAACCCAATCAAAGGGTGAGATCAACTCCAATAATCTCACTCAAGGAAACCCACTTTCCTAAGTTGCTTTATGTTTATTAATTCACCCACATTGTGGAATTAATTGTCACTTTATGACTTTGAGGACATATTTCACTTTTGACTTAAAACCCTAAGTCAAAGTGAAATTAGAATCATAAAGTAAAGTACAAGGTAATAGTTCTTCCCCTTTGTGCTTAGAGACTCATAAGCACATGGGGGGACCACTCTCTCCAAGGCACCCAAATCTCAACACAAGAGACTAAGTTTAAAATGTTAATGGAGAATTGTGTTACAAAGTCTAAGTTGTAATACATGTTGGCTATAAAATGTCATTACAGTAAGGAATTTTATGCCTGCATTACAACAACTAAAAGTGATGACCCTTTGGGTTTCTAGAAGCTGACTAAAATCAAATGAAAGGACAAGGCTTAGCTTCTAGAAGTTTGACTTAACCTAAGAAGATAAGATTCTTCTAGAAGTTGGACTTAACCCTGTTGACAACCTATTTCAACTAGGGGACAACTCCATGTACCATGAATATAATGCACCGAGCATAGTAACAAGTATGAAGACTTTTGGTTCTATAAGGCAATTTTTACCCCCGGCACATCTTTTTGTAATCAAAATTTCTGCACCCCTGCATGAGTTAATAATGTAATAACTCTGCACGGATCATAGTTAGGTCAATTACATTAGGACTTCATCATTAGAGGAGTCCCTCTCACTAAGTGTTTTTTTCCTCGGGTTATTCCTTTGGCCTAACCAGCCTTTTTAATTTCCCTTGAATTTTTCACTTCCACAAATAATTCCTCCAAAATGGTGAAATGCTGCCTCTAATGGTCTAGTCTCCTGTATAGTGTGTAGAATATTGTAATGACCATGTTGTATTATCTCCTAGAGTCTCTATGGAATTTCTCACGAGTTCAGATAGTTTTTTAATACTTTAAAATCGCCTGTAAGTTAATGGTAATTTTAATTAATTTTTGATAAAAATGTAAAAACTAGGTCCTTGGGATTTCGATAGGGGTATTTATACTCAAAGGAAATGGAATGGAGTGAGACCCCCTACACCCTTTGACCAAGTTTCTACCAATTGGACAATTTTGCTAGGTGTTTGTCCATGAGGAGTCTAAGTCAGTCTAAACAACAATTTAATTGCTAGTATTGACATAGTCGAAATGTCAATTTTTGTAAAATTGAATAAGTCTTGTTAGGGTAAAGGTGGGAGATGATGTCTAAACCTTTAATTAACCTTCCTAACCTTGATCTAACTCTCATTCCCCCTAGCCACCACTCACTTATGTTGTTCCCCCTAGGAAAGTTGTGCTCCCTCCTGAGTAAATTATAGAAAATGGTACCAAAGGAAGTGGCCCTCTCTCCCCTAGTGCGCTCTCCTAGAGTCTCCACCTCACCCTTTTGACTTCATAATGCATGACAACTCATTCCCACTACCATACTAATAATTCTAACCTTCCTAGAAAGTATGCTCTCATCTAGAGATGCTCACTCTGTTCTTTAGTTGACACCTGAGAGTATCCAAGAGGGGTAGCTCTTGTTCCCCAAGTATAAATGAAACCCTTCCCCTCCTCATTTCACATCCATTCTTTTGCTATATTGTTACCATGTCTTCCCTCTCCCATCTCTCCCATTTTTCTCTCCTTCTCATTCTTGCTCGGCCAGTTTGTGAAGTTTGTTGCAAGTATTTGCAACAACCTTCTACTTCGATTAATAGAAAAGATTTGGAGGCCATTGATGTGTGGAGAGTCTTCTTTGTGCATCTACTATTTTGGGAGGTGACTTGCTATTTTATTGTGTATGCATTTTATTTGCTTAGAGTAGAAATCCCAAGCAGCCCTTTGCTTGGGTAGGTTAGGCAATAGTATTATTGTTGATTCAGATTGAGTATCTTGTTTTTTTGCAAAGTATTTTGTAGATCTAACATATATGCTCACCCCTCTTTCTATCTTTTAGCTTGATCTTACTTTTGCAGGTCATTTTTGGTGTTGGGAGAACTATTTTCAGATTTGAAAATAGTATTTTCCAACCATTTTCACCTCTAAAACTTTTCTGTAATTTATTTCTGCAGTTTTCTTTCATATTTTGGGCATACTAATAGTTAGAATAGGTTATTTTAATTGATTATACTTGCTGTATTTTTCTACAGAAAAAATTACTGGCAGTAGAAATTTCCTTAACATTTGTGTCACTTGTGTAGCATTTCCAACAAGTTATTGTTGTTTTTCCAAAGTTGGTGGCCAAAGAAGTGGTCTAGAGGCCATTTGGGGCCACAAGAAACTAAAGATTAGCCTCCCAAGATTGGGTAACAAATAATTCTTCTTTCTTTTCTTCTTATATCGGTAAGCAAAACCCAAGGGAGTCCTGCATATTTCAGACCACCCTCTTCATTGTAATTAATTTTATGCATTTTATTTTTTACAAGTTTCCTACACCTTGGATAGAGCTTGGATAAGCAAACCATCCAAAAACGTAAGGGACTTAGTTTTCATTTTCTCTGTGCCATTTACTTTACATTGTTTTCCCTCTGTCATTAGACAAGGTTGTGTGGCTAGGGGTTTCTTTCAAGTTTTAGCATTTCTATTTTATTTACCCAGTTGTGCACAAAACCAGAAGGCTCTATCATCCACCTTGTGCACTTGTTGTGGTTGTTTAGAGTAGTTTTCCTTTCAAGCATTTCTCTCTCTTTTGTTTGCCTACACCTTGGAGTGAGTTTGGCTGCTTAACCCCAAAATCGTGAGGCTAGGCTAATACATGGTTACAAGATTACAAATATTACAACAAGATTAAGTGCAAGCTAGATACAAAACTACAGTAATGAATATCTGAGATTACAACAAAGCTAAACTAAAATAGATACAATAGATACAAATATACAAATATACAAATATTGTTTGCATGTGTAGGAAATGAAGATAATCAAGATAAGATAACCATCAACACATCAAGCCAAGCATGCTCACAATAGATCTTACTCTATTGGACTTCTATCAATGGTACATAAACAATCACTCAAGACCCAAGCTAAGAGAGTGCCTCCAGTGGATGCACAACTTCTTGAGGGATCACACTACAAATATAGGAACCTCGATATAAATGAAAGGCGCTTGAAAATGTAAAGTGTTCAAGATCATAGATATAACCACTTAGATTACTAATCAACAACTCGTAAAGATAACTTATATGTGAAATGTAAATACGAAATAAACGTGCTTGTAAGTGTAAATGTAGATTGCTTGAAAGTTGTAGATTAAGGATTGATTAAAGTTGTCAGGTGAGATGCTTCAATCCTAACTAAGTGTCAACCTGATACTTTCCTCCTCCAATAAGCAATAAGTAACTATTGGGTGCTCAAGAAGTAGTAAGGCAACGGTGCCTACCTCAGTTCCATAGGTCACCCCAAAAGATAAGAGTACTCCTAAAAGGATTGAGCTTCACGAGACTGTCCTCAACCTATCACCTTTCCGTTGTTTCCTCTAGTCCCAGCCTTAAATGGCTTAAGATGGTTAGTAAAGGTGTCCTATTAAGTCTACTGCTATTAGGCCTATGGACTAGATGTTTTAAAGCTTCTGAGTGAATTACTATGAATTTGAATTTTGGAAAAGGGCTCATGGGACCCAAAACTGAATAAAAACTTAAGTTCTAACCTATGAATTTATTATGCAAAGTTTAAAGAACTCTTGAAATGATCATAAGAAAGGATTATTTAAATCATTAAGATGCCCATGTTTGCATGAAACTGTTCAAGATAAATATTGAGAAATAAATGACTTGCATGCAAAAAAATAACAAAAAAGCAAAGATTTTATCTATGTCTCCATGGTCCTGAACTAACATTATGTGTGAGATCTAATTTAGATAATTTTAACCATAAGCATGCATGTAAGACATCTGTTATTAACTAAACTAGTTAAGCTATAAAGGAAAAACGGAAAAGAAACTAAGCTAAAGACTAAAAATGAAAAGCGGAAATCAAAGAGAAGGCAAACCACTTGGAGATTCTCCTGCTGACCAACAAATTGTTTAGCACAAGGGTCAACTCATTATCATGAAGATTATTCTATGTCGAGATGAGATGGTTCTACTGGGTGTTTTATACACCAAGACTTAAATTTTTGTAAACATGATTTCCTTCACACTGGGTTTATAATGTAATAATGTATGCATGGATCATAGTTAGTCAGTTACCATTAGGAGAGTTCATTTCACTAAATGTTTTTTATCCTCAAGTTATCAACCGGGCTCTCGGGCCTAGCTAACTTCCCTTGAGTTTTTCCCACCACAGGCTTCCTCCAAAGTGGTGGAAGGCCTGCGATCTCTGCTCATTGAGTGTTCTCTTAGAATATTGTAAATGACCATGCAAGTTCGGCTGTCGATGGAATTCCGTCGAGTCTAGTAGTTTTTTTTAATTAATTAAATTTTAATTAATTTAATTAATTAATTATTTTTGAGTTTAATGTTGTAAAAACTGCCTTTGGGAGAAAGATAGGTATTTGTGTTTCACAAATGAATGGAATAGCACTCCCACACCCACTGCCCAAGTTTCAAATGGCCGGACTAATTTTGCTTTGTCTTAGTCCACTCAGAGTCAGCTAGAGTCAATAACAACAATTTTTAATTGCTACAAGTGATATTATTAAAATATCACAAAGTCATTGTACTCTTTGAGTTAATGAGGGATGGGGCAGAAAGTGGTGCGAAGAGCCCCTCCTAATCTACCCAACCCCTTCCCAACCCTTTCCTAACTTAATTCAACTCTATTAATTCACTGCTTGACCATCTTTTACTGTCTCTGTTGGGAATTTGACCCTCACTAACTAATTTCTTATTTCTATTCCTCGAAACGGTAGAAAACTAGGCACTCCACACATGTGGTGCTCTCTAGGTTGGGGCTAAACCCTAAAGACTAAAACCTCAACCCTTTACCTAGCCTAGACTCACTTCTAAACCTCACCCCACTCTCTAGAAGCCTCACGCCCCCTCTCTTCTAGTGTCCCATTGGTTGGGGAGTTACTCACTCCACCTAAAACCTAACCCACGCCCTATTTTTAGCATGGACTGCCTAACCCTTACCCTAGGCGCCCTTTTTGTGGCCTTTCCTCTTCCCAAAACCTTTTCCCTTACCTTATCTCTCTCCCACGTCCTCCTTGGTGCGCCTCCTCTTGATGGTGGGTGGTTCCAACTAACCCAAACCCTAACTAACTTTTAAATTTAGCATTTGGGCCCTCCTAGGATGCCTAGTGCGCCCATTTAGGTGAGTTTGCTAGCCATTCTCAAGCCTCCACCTCACCAATTCTTTTTTCTCTTTCCAAAGTCGAAACCCTAGCTAGGGCGCTCTCTCTTAGAGATTTGTGCTCCTAGCTAACAATCTAACACTTGTCCTTGATCCGGGGTCACTTCCTTTGCCTCTTAGTAAGCAAGGAAGCCTTCATTCTTTCTTCACCAATCTCTTTGCTAACACTATTATGCTGAAAATTTTCACAAGTCCATCTCTTGCTCTTGCTGTCTTGCTACATCACATATCTCATTGCTCCATCATTTTGGTAATGAGAAAAGCTTTGGAGGATACATGGCATTTTGAGTATCTTTCCTTTGCTCCATACACATGAGGTGATGTTGTTTACTTTGTCTATATGCTCATATTGAATGGATCTTGGGTTCAAAGTAGTTTGTAAGTGAGATAACTTTGAGCATTCTTGTTGTCTTATGATTATTTTAGGTAACCTAGAATTTGCAAGTATTTCGCTTTAGGTTGATCTAAGATATCTATCTATTCTATGTTGCATATGTTTCACTAAGCTTTTGCAGGTCACATCAAGGGTTTCACTTGGGAGAAGATTCGAAGAGGAGTCCTCCCTTGAGACTCTCACATACTCCAAATCTCTTTCCTCTGCCCTACATTTTTCTGAAGTCATTCCATATACTTTTCAGCTCATATCTTAGCTTTAGAGAGGTCATAAATACATTTTGTCTATCACTTTTGTTGGCTGGAAATTTTCTGTGCATGCACAGAAAGTTTCCATAACTTTTCTTGGTGTTTTGCAGCGTTTTCAGCAAGCTTTTGCTTGCTGATTTTGCAGGGCAGCGTCATATATTGAAGGTATTGACTGCATACAACACCTAGGAGGTTTCCAAGCTTGCTCTTTTTGAGCTTGGGTAACATCTCTCCTATTCTCTCTTGCTCCTCTATAATTTTTTGAAGTTTCTTTTAGGGTTTAGAGCTCTAAAAGTAATCTAACCTAGTTAGTCATTCTTTTGTTGATATATCATTTAGATTAGCTTGTACTACACCATTCTTTCATTCTTTTGTATAAAATTAATCTAATGATAGCTAGCACTATCAAGATAGATCTTGCCTGAGGGGTAAGCCAACAGCTTGTCCTTCGTTCATATTCAAGAACGCCTCTGATTCACCAGAGTGGCTGGACTCAAAGCCCCCCTTTTCTGTGCAAGTTTGTCTTGGTATTGGTAGTTCCACTTGCCGGCACCTTGGGGGAGTCATCCCCAATATCGCC
>SNQJ01S0078714.1:0-11109 GCA_010110895.2 Picea sitchensis
ACCAAAACATATGACAGATTCAAACGTTCCTTTTTCTGGGATGGTATGAAATAGGATATCCGTAATTTTGTCACTGAATGTGAGGTGTGTCAATGCAACAAGGGAGAAACAGTCAAATCTTTGGGCACACTACAACTGCTTCCAATTCCACCTGCTATTTGGAAGGATATCTCTATGGACTTTATTACCAGCTTACCCAAATCAAGGAATAAATCAATCATAATGATGATTGTGGATCACCTTTCCAAGTATTCTCATTTCTGCACTCTTCAACACCCATTTACTGCATCCACAGTGGCTCAACTTTTCATGGACCAAGTCTTCAAGATTCATGGCATGCCACACTTTATTGTTTCTGATCGTGACCCAACTTTCACAAGCAATTTTTGGCAAGAACTGTTTAAGCTACAGAGCACCCAATTGAATCTCAGCATATCTTATCATCCCTAGACTGATGGTCAAACGGAACTTGTCAACAAGTGTTTGGAAACATATCTAAGGTTTTTTGCCTCTGAAAAACGACATCAGTGGGCTCAATGGATACCCTTAGTTGAATGGTCGTACAACACTTCCTACCATACAACTACTCTCATGACTCCTTTTGAAGTGGTATATGGACAGAAGCCACCTTCAGTTCTCTCATACTTACCGTGTACCTCGAAGGTCTAGGCGGTTGACCAAACACTTATAATTTGAGAGGATATTATTCGTACCCTTAAAGAGAACTTGGTCATGGCACAGAATCGCATGAAGCAACAAGCAGATCAAGGTCACTCTGAATGTCAATTTGCAAAAGGGGATCAAGTTTTTCTGCAATTGCAACCGTACAAGCAAACTTCCCTCAAGGCCGAGCATTGTCAGAAGCTAGCGCCCAAATTTTATGGTCCTTATACAGTTATCAAGCATGTGGGACAAGTCGCATATCAGTTAGCTCTGCCCAGTTAGTCGAAGCTATATCCAGTTTTTCATGTTTCATGCTTAAAGAAGGTGATTGGAACTAGGTGCCAAATTCAAACCAACCTTCCCGAGCTAGCTGAAGAAGGATCCATTTGGCTACAGCTAGAAGCAGTTTTGGACTAGCGCGAGCGCCGCCTGCATCAGAGGACCATCAAGAAAGTGCTAGTCCAGTGGAAAGATACGACTCCAACAGACGTCACTTGGGAACCAACTACCATTCTGCAGCATTTTCCACATCTCAAGCCTTGAGGACAAGGTTGTTTTTAAGGGGGTTGACATGTTAGGGTCCTAACCCGCACATAGGTAGATCAATATATTCAGATGTAATAAAGGTCAATATTAATAAGGCCTTTCAATAAAATAGAATAAGGCATATGTAAGAAGATCTAATAGAAGCTTCCACTTCTAGAAGGATCTTCCTCCAGATGCTTCTCTTGATAGACTTATTTAGTATAAATAAGGGTCGAGGGTATGAAAACCCTAGCTTGGAGATTATTGTAATAGAGAATTGCTCGATTGGAGGTTGCCCCTTCAAAGAGGCCTGTGAACATTGCTTTCTGAATCAAAGTGCTATTTTTGTTGTTGTTCTTATATCATTTCTATGTTATTGTGGAGATTATGTTGGATATATTATTGTTATTCTTCCATTTCTAGCATTTTATTTATGTTTTGCATATTTATTATATCTGGTATCTTGCATGTTCTCTCAAGTTGTGAAAGTCGAAGACTTGTGTGAGCATGTGGCAAGGACCCACTATGTGAGTGGAGTAAATAGTGGTGATAGGTGGAGTGCTCCCGTCGCTTTGGGTGGAGTCAACCTTCGTTGACATATCACATTTTGGGGATTCACAAGGGAAGAGCACAAGAGGTTGGCACTCCAACTTGCAAAGTTGCGAGTTGTGAAAGGTGCTTGCGTTAAGGCTTGGATTTGGTAATATTAGAAAAGAGGTTGAAGAGGGGGCTTACACCTTAATTCCATTCTCAATTTCACATTTCGGATATTTCCAAGGGTTGTGGCATTGTATTCGAAGTGCCCAACTCGTGAGACCCGAAATCCTTTGCGGGATTAAACAAGGAGTTTAGTTAACCCTTGTCGTGGTTTAAAGAAGATCCTATGCAGATCTTATCTTGAGGGTAGGAGGTCTGCACCAAAACCCTCCCATATAGTTAAGTCATGCAAATATTATATCCATGACAAATTTTAGTTCATACAGAAACTGTTTGAAAAAATTTCAACGTTGGCCCCATTCACGCGTCACTATTGTCGGTGTCTAGTCCTAGTACAATTTTCGTTCCTTGTTCCTTGTTATGTGTTCCTCATTCCTCATTCCTTGACCATGGTTTAGCCCCCAAGATCCATTATTTTTGTACAAAATTACATACTAATGGCATAAAATGTCTCACACAAAGACCAAATTAATATCCGCTACATAAGTCTTTTGTATTTTTTCAAGGACTATGTAACGGATCTCAATTCTAAGAAGATTAAAATAGTACCTAAGAACCTTAAGTTATTTCCTTAACCATGGGTGACATAACACTATCATTCAATAGTAAAATTGTTACATTTCATTGTTTGGCATCATGTGTACTAAGGGCTTGAACCACCATATCCACAAAGGAAACATACCAAGAATATTTGTCTTATGAACAAGATATGGTACTATCCTTTTTGAGGTTTGGAATAGATATTGTTCTTATATAATACACTACATTTCACCATAATATAATCCCTACACTCCTTGAAAACCATGTAACACCATTCAAATTAGACACAATATTCTTGCGATGAATTAGCTATATTATCGACGAACTTTTTTCGTCGATAGTATAGAAAATTCGTCGCCAGATTATTTACATTTGTCACTCTTCTGACGATATAAAATGATTCTTGGATTCATTTCATATTTGGTTTATCAACTTGAAATCTCAAATTGATACTTTGCAAGCTAGTTGAACCTTCAGTCAAATACAATATGAAACTTGGAATCATTAACATATCCACTCGAACATATGAAAAAAAGGGTTTATGGTTTCCATGATGAATTGATGATGGAAGAAAGTGGATTTGTCAGTCAAATTTGAGTCCAGAAACCCTCCCATATCATTAAGGCATGTGATTAGTCTATCCAGGTCAAATTTCAATGCATACAGATACAGTTTGAAAACATTTCAACGTTGGCCCCATTCACATGTCATTGTTGCCCGCCTCTAGTATCTTGATGGCGTTGATTAAGCAATCAACGAAATAAGGGTATTTTTCATCACAACTATGATGTAGATACATTTTATATACATTGATGTAGAACCTAAAAGAAAAATGAAGAAATACCAACGAAATCCTAAAACTTGCGTCAACCAAATTGGGTACTCTGAAAGAAAATTAGGGTTTATGGTTTACATGATGAATTGATGGTGGAAGAAAGTGGGTGTGTCACTCAAATTTGTGTCCAGAAACCCTCCCATATCATTAAGGCATGCCAATAGTCTATCCATGAAAAATTTTAGTGCATACAGAAACTGTTTGAAAAAATTTCAAAGTTGGCCCCATTCGCAGGTCCCTGTTGTCGGTGTTTAGTCCTCATGCAATTTTTGTTCCTCGTTCATCATTCCTCATTCCTCGTGCCTCTTTCCTTGACCATGGTGTAGTCCCCAAGATCCATTATTTTTGTACAAAATTACATATTATGGGCAAACCGAGGGTTCAATGCTCAAGATTGCACCAACAAAACCCTAACTATCGACCCTTTCGGCAACACTTGTGAAGAAAATGAAGTCTCACCCAAGGTAGAGGAGGGGGTAGTTGCAAGACTCAGGTTTCTAAAACCTTAGCTAGGACATAGATTTGTGATTATATCCTTTACAGAGCACTTAGCACTGTGCATTCATCACTATTCACCCTTATTGTACTTTGCATATAAGACAAAACATTGCAGGACTTGCTCAGATATAAGATATTTCAGTTCTTAGAAACAACAAAACATATTAGATCTTGTACTCCGCATACGACAGGAGATCTGCATGCACCTCACTAGATCCTCCTTCCCCATGTAGATCTAGCAAAGATCCTTCTTACAATTCCTGCACTCAGCACTTACAACACTTGCACTCAAGTTTGCAAGCCTCTTACAATCATGCATAGAGCATTTACATTTGATCACACAGATATAATTACTAGCACTAATCCATCGGCTCTTCTTACATTGCCTACCTACTTATTTATACTTTACAACATAGGCCTAAACATGGGTAAACCCATGGGCCTACATCCCTTTCCCATTACATTAACCCAAAACTCTAAAAGGGCCCCAAAAGTGGGTCAAGATCCCGTGATCTCTTCTTCGCCTGGAACTCCATCTTTGACAGGGTGTCGATGTCCAAAAATGTTCAAATATGGCCAAGTGTTCCTCAAAACTTGGTCAAGGGCCAACAGGACCCCAAAACTCACCTGTGACTCGTCTCGAGTCACTCTGGTCTGATCAGCTCCGCTTCGAATGTCTTTGATCTTGGCCCGAGCTACTTCGACCTGTTGCAGTGGGAAATCCTCTTGCTCAGTGAACTCCTCGATCATTGTGTCATTTACTAGTCCTTCTATGCATTGCTCTGCGATGATGACAACTTGTTCAAGCTCGGCTGGCTAGCTCTCAACTTTAGTGAACAGGTGGCATGCTTTATCTTGGAGGGGTTGAAGTCGTTGAGAGACTTCCATCACTTTACTTTGCAGCATGTGTGTTTGTTGTTGGGCGATGCGTTGTTTTGGAAATCGCTTAATTCTCTCAACTGGGGTCAAGGCCTTCAGCTGCGCCTGTAGCATATCTGCATGCTTCTTTTCTTCTTGGATTTGTGCTTATAATGTCTAAAATTTTGGGTTTTCTATGAGGTTCTCATAAGTCCGGGCACTTCTAGCGCTCAACTTCTTACATTCCAAAGCCAAGGCTTTTAATCTATCAACTGCGCTGCAGGCAGTTGCCTCCCTTAGGTCTCTTACTTCTTATGGATTCTCGGGCATGGTACAAAGTTCCATATCTGCGATGCATTGCTAAAGTTGTTGGATTACTTCTTCAAGTTGTGCCACCTGTTGTGGTACACGTTCTTCAATTTTCACTTCAATTACTGTCACGGAGAGAAGTTCTCTTTGAACTCTTTCCTATACTTCAAGTTTCTCTGCTAGAAACTGGTCCTTGCTTTGTTGTAATTATGATTTTTCCTCCTCCCACTTCACTTGTAAGGAAATATTCTCTTGTTCTGCGTTCCTCTGTTGTACTATAGGTGCACTCTGTACATGTGCCAAATCCTGGGTGGCTTGAGCCGTGTCTTCTTGAGCTTGTCGAAGGTGAGCTTTGACTTTCTCGGCGATCTGGCATAATTGGGTGGGCTTATCAGTTGTTCCTGTTGTTTCAATTATCAAGGGCACAGTAGAAACTACTCTGCTAGACTGAAGTGCCTGCTGCAATTCTTAAAGTTCACCCTTGATCTGACTAAATACCTCCTCCTGCTTCACTTCTTGCTTTTCTACGATCTCTAGTTAGTCATCAGTCAACGCAACAATCAAGAAGTCAAAGTTGTCCTGTGTGAGGGTGGTCTTAAACATAGTCCAGGTGGCCTTACATTTCTTTTGGGACAAGGGCTTTGGTGGGGTAATCTTCCTTTTCTTGGAGGGTTCCTCCTCCTCTCTAGACGGAGTAACCTCACCTTTTTTTTGCTCAACTTTTGTGCCACCTAACTCTTCACCATCACCTCCCTTTGCAGGTGAGATCGAAGTAGTCTTCGTGGATGTGCTATGGATATATTGAACTTCCATGTCCTTCTTAGTATTGCGCGGTCCAGATGTATCCGACATAGCTTCAGGGCTATCCATGTCGGACATCTCTGCGGGGTCCTCTGGAACAAGGAGGTCCACTGACCATTCCTTGGTAATCTTCTCCAAGTCTTCTTCTATCAACTTATAGTATGACTAGAGTTGTTGTTTGTGCTCATCAATGCACACTGTGATATAGGTGAAGTGGTGGTCTGTGACGAATTTGATCAAAGGTCTAAACCTATGAAGTGTGTTTGGTGTGATGCATGGTGTAGAATGGATTTCATTCTTCAATTGATTGTAATAAGCATGGAATATGGAATTGGACTGCCATTGCTTGTTCATGTCGCTGGAGTAGCATATTTTATAGAACTTCACGGCTAGTGGTTCGAAGGGTTCTATCTCCGAAAAAGTGGCACCTTTTGGTAGCTCCCAAGTGATGAAAGAGATGAGTATGAGAAACCAACTAAAGTGGAACTCATACCCTTGGTATTGCACTTATCTACGATCATTTGTAGTCCCTCCACACACTTCCCTGCGAGGTCAACTACAAATCCAGTCACCTGTGTGAGTCTTTTTTAGCAGACTAATTTTCCTGTGATCATATGGAAAACGAGGCGCACTGCTACATTCTTGATGGAGGCTACCTTGTAGCCTCGTGTGCCCTTCTCTACATCACCATATGTGTCTTTTATTTGCTGGGAAAGAACGCTATCTGCGGTCTTTCTAGGGTAAACATCCTGTGGGTCAGGCCCCTGCATGCTTAGCCCTATGATCCGATTGATCAGAATTAGATCCACCATCATCTGGCAGTCCAACCATAAGTATCCTCCATGGTAGAAAAACAACAACAATCTGACGCATGCATTCACTTCCTGATGCCTCCCGAAATGTGGAATCTTCATTACATTGAGGAGGGTTGACTGGGCGAGGTTATGGGTCCATTGCTAAGGGACAATCTTTGGGTTCCTTCCTTTTGTGATAGTTAAGTACTTGTGTGGGGCTAGCATACTATAAACCTTGTGATCTCTAAGGTTAAAATCACTAAATTTCAACACTGTGAGCTTATCCTGGTTAGCATGAACTATGCACACCCCTTTCGGGAGGTACGCAGTGACCACAACATAGTCGAAGTCTCTCGGTATAGTGTCTCGATTCACTGCACCACTTAGTGGTGGAATATACTTAGGCAAGATACTTGGGATCATCTTCACAGTGGAAAAGTCGTTTCCGATCTTAGATCATCTTTTCGAAGGCATTCAGGATGGTCCTTCTCGAGCAGTGGAAGGGGAAGATGGAAATTCTCTTGAGGACGATGCCTATACACCTATAGACATTCCTCACTCTGACATGACTCTCTCAGTCATTAAGTCAATTAAAACTTCTTCAATGATTTTCTCAGCAGTGTTGAGCTCGTCCGACATACAAGCTTAGGTCATCTAGCTCGGGTGTGAAAGGAATTCAGAGACTATAGTGAATAGTATGGGAACAAGGAAATGATATCAGGGTGAGTTAATATTAGGTTTCATACTCAAATTCTCACTTAACAAAAAGTATTCTCGCTGCGTGGCGCGATGGAGTAAGTAGGGAAACTTAGTAATGGTTTGTTGGAAATGGTTATGATCCATCATTAACTCTTGTTCGACCCGTTATGGTGCTTTTCAACGGTTGGATGATGAACCTTTATTGTTTTTTTACCCGTTCGGAGTGGAAGTCGAACGGATATATCAGCCCCAATGGCTATATTTCTTTGTCATGGCGAAGTAATCTATGTCATTGTTCTGATATCTCAGCGAAGTTTCAATCTACAATTTTTTTGTCTGTAAAGTATCCTCTAGAACCTCTTGTAACCTTACATTATTAACCCTTTTCTTTCTTAACTTTCTATCCCTCTTCCTAGTGAGCTTCATCTTAGTAATGCTTTTACCATTCTGATTCTTATCTTCTATGGTCTTAGTTACTTCGCGCTATTGAAAGTCTTTCCTAGGGTTCTTGGATAATACTTCTTTTGTATCAAAAATAGGTAACTCAGTCTTTTGTGGATCCTTTAGTGTTCTCTTAGCCTCGACATCGGAGTTGCTAGTATTAAATATCTATGATCTTCTCTTTAGTTATTCAATCAAGTGTGCCATCCCTATGGTCATAAAGTCTTTTAACTCTTTCTTCTTCTATTCCAAAACTGCTTCTTCCTCTTTTCGTCTAGCATGTTCTCTATCAATCCAAGGTTTTCCTATGAGCATGGTAAACAGGGCATTTTCTTCAACAAATTTAATAATATCAAAGTCTTCCTCTATCGAAGTTCCATTGATAGTCATAGGTATCCGAGCGAGCCTTCCACATAGGTTTACTAGCTTTCCTTTGAATAAACTTGTTCCTCCTAGGGAAGGGATCATGGCAAGCCTCCCCATAGCTTCCCAAGTTCCTTCTGGCATAATGTTCACTTGTGTTTCTTCATCAAGAATACAGTCAATGTAGAAGTCTCCTATTCTTGCTTCGACTTTCTCCTTTTCTTTGAAGATCTTTGATAGATTAATATATTAGTGATCATTCAAGGTGTCTTTCATCTGTAGACATATCTTTTTTGATTCCTTCTGAGTTTCTACTATTTATGGATCTTCCTTAGGGTTTTCTTCATTCAAATTCATTCTTTCAAGATTAGAAATCATTCTAGGGAAATCCAACACTTCATGGTCCAAATCTTTGAAATAGAGACAACTAGGTCTTCCACCAGGGCATTCCTTAGCAAGATGTCTCGGTCTTCTGCAACTGTAACAGAGGGTTAACCCTCTCTTTTGTTTAAATTTTCCCCAACTTCTTCTATATTGCACACTAGGATCATGGTAGCTAACCTGCACAAAACTCTTTCTAGGATCCTACATCTACTTGTTAGTCCAGACATTCTTTCTATGCATAGGTATAACATATCTATCATTATACTTATCAAATCTATTCATATCAAACTTTCTTTCATATATTAATTCCCTAGTTTTAAATCTAGGACAGAATCTATCAAACATACCTAGATCCATACTTTGGAAACAAAAAAATTCACTTATCTTACTTCTACAGAGCACAAAGCTTTCAGATCTAAACACTTTTGACTATTCTTACCTTTATTAGAGCACAAAGCTTATAGATCTTACCACTTTTCTGCATATTTCACTTATTTCTTTTAGAAATTTCCACTTTTACTTTTCTTAGAGCACAGAGCATTCATATATCACTTCTTTTCTTCAGATATGTTCTTCCTTTCTCCAGATCTGACCTTATTCATGGCACAAAGCTTCACGGGTCGAGTAAAAATCTGCGCACTAGGGCAACAAATCTTCGCACGGAGCTTTCTTTTCCACAAAATTTATTCTTCCTCAGTTCCTAGCAATCATAGTTTCAGGTCTCGAAAATGGAACCATTTTTTGGCACAGCGGTAGACCTAGGGTTCAATGCTTAAGAGTGCACCAAAAAAACCCTAACTACCGGCCCTTTCAGCAATACCTGCGAAGCAGATGAAGTCTCACCCGAGGTAGAGGTAGGGGTGGTTGCAAGACTTGGGTGTCCGCAACCTTAGCTGGGACACAGATCTGTGATTATATCCTTTACAGAGCACTTAGCACTGTTCATTCATCACTATTCACCCTTATTGTACTTTGTAAATAAGACAGAACATCACAGGACTTGCTCTGATATAAGATATTTCAGTTCTTAGAAACAACAAAACATAATAGATCTTGTACTCCACATAGGACAGGAGACCTGCGTGCACCTCGCCAGATCCTCCTTCCCTATGTAGATCTAGCACAGAGTCATCTTACAATCTATGCACTCAGCACTTACAACACTTGCACTCAGGTCTGCAAGCCTCTTACAATCATGCACATAGAATTTACATTCGATCACACAGATCTAATTACTAGCACTAAGCCATCAACTCTTCTTACATTTCCTAGCTACTTATTTATACTTTACAACATAGGCCTAAACATGGGTAAACCCATGGGTCGACATCCCTTTCCCATTACATTAACCCAAAATCCTAAAAGGGCCCCAAAAGTGGGCCGAGATTTCGTGATCTCCACTTCACCTAGCGCTCCATCTTTGACAGGGTGTCGATGTCAAAAAAAGGTCAAATATTACCAAGTGTTTCTCAAAACTTGGTCAAGGGCCAACACAAAGTCCAAATTAATATCCGCTACATAAGTCTTTTGTCCTTTTTCAACGACTATGTAATGGATCTCAATTATAAGAAGATTCAAATAGGACCTAAGAACCTTAAGTTATTTCCTGAACCATGGGTGACATAACATTGTCATTCAATAGTAAAATTGTTACATTTCATTGTTTGGCATCATGTGTACTAAGGGCTTGAGCCACCATATCCAAAAAGGAAACATACCAATAATATTTGTCTTATGAACAAGATATGGTACTATCCATTTTGAGTTTTGGCATAGAGATTGTTCTTATAGAATACACTACATTGCACCATAATATAAGCCCTACACTCCTTGAAAACCATGTAACACCATTCAAATTAGACACAATATTCTTGTGACGAATTAGCTATACTATCGACGAACTTTTTTCTTCGATAGTATAGCAAATTGTCGCAATATTATTTACATTCATCTCTCTTGCGATGATATCAAATGATGCTTGGATTCATTTAATATTTGTTTTATCAACTTGAAATCTCAATTTGATACTTTTCAAGCTAGTTGGACCTTCATTCAAATACAAATATGAAACTTGGAATCATTAACATATCTACTAAAACATATCAAAAATAGGGTTTATGGTTTCCATGATGAATTGATGATGGAAGAAAGTGGATGTGTCAGTCAAATTTGATTCCATAAACCCTCCCATATCGTTAAGGCATGCAATTAGTCTATCCAGGTCAAATTTCAATGCATACATATATAGGTTGAAAACATTCCAACGTTGGCCCCATTCACATGTCATTGTTTCCCACCTCTAGTATCTTGATGGTGTTGATTAAGAAATCAAAGAAATAGAGGGGTTTTTCATAACAAATATGACTCATATACATTGTATATACATTAATGTTGAACCTGAAATCAAAATGAAGAAAGACCGACGAAAGCCTAAAACTTGTGTCAACCAAATTGGGCACTCTAAAAGAAAATTAGGGTTTATGGTTTACATGATGAATTGATGATGGAAGAAAGTGGGTGTGTCACTCAAATTTTAGTCTAGAAACCCTCCCATATCATTAAGGCATGCCAATAGTCTATCCATGAAAAATTTCAGTGCATACAGAAACTATTTGAAAAAATTTCAATGTTGGCCCCATTTGCAAGTCCCTGTTGTCGGTGTCTAGTCCTCGTGAAATTTTT
>SNQJ01S0078714.1:11119-26457 GCA_010110895.2 Picea sitchensis
ATGGTGTTTTCCAATGTCTAATATTGTTTTTTTTTTAGATTAACTCATTTTCATGTACAACTATTCATAGATGAATTCAACCTCTTTCTACAATAATTTAAGACGCTCTTTGATCTGTAGTTAGACATGCACGAAAAGATTTTTTTTTCCCTGCCCAACACTTCGATTTAAATAAAATCTACTCTATTTGCTCCTTACATTTTACATGGAAGAATAATTTGTCATAGGACATAGTTATGTGGCTCCCACCCTATACTTAAGAAAGAAATGGGTGTACCCGTCCTACTTTCATTCTTCGGGGCCCCGCAAATAGAATCAATTAATGACTCTATTTCAATATGGCAACTCAGGTGTTGACGTCATGTTCCTGTTCAATATTGTGCATATATTACAACTTCTTCTATTTGAGAATATCCTTACATATAAAAAATGTTACGTCATATATATATATATATATATATATTTCTATTTCTTATGGGTTTGAAGAAAATTTGCGAGCCGAAAAACACCGTACAAATTGGAAGATGCTTTATATTTGGACCACAAACAATCTATTAATATATACTAATATGAATACTATTTGAATAAATATAAACAAAATCTCTTTAAACTTGAAGTGTTCTTTGTCGACCCCCAAGTATATTACATATTTTAGACTAAATTTTTGTTTCTCCCTTTCCTTTCCCTCCTCTATAATTACATATTACCGGGACGACATATTTTCGGGACCACATGATATTTAGGTGGTTTTTCGGCACATGGTTTTTGTCGATGGTTTTCTATTTCCAGTTAAGGAATTAGGGTTTTGGACTAATCCAAGTCATTGGGTTAGGGTTTTGGATGCCACTGGCTCCTATATGTATATTGTATTGTAAACAATGTAAGTGTTCTTTGTCGACCCCCAAGTATATTACATATTTTAGACTAAATTTTGTTTCTCCCTTCCTTTCCTCCTCTATAATTACATAATACCGGATCTAATATATTTTCGGACCATTATGATATTTAGGTATTTTCGGACACATGGTTTTCGGTCGATGGTTTTCTATTTCCGCTATAGGAATTAGGGTTGTTGACCAATCCAAGTCATTGGGTTAGGGCTTTGGATGCCAATCGCCCTATATATGCATATTGTATTGTAAACAATGTAACACAATGTATGAATATAATATATGTTGGTTTTCCATTGGGTTTCCAGTGAAAAATCTCGTAATGTTTGTATTTGCCATTGTATCTTTTCTCTCGTTTTTCGGAGTCAGTTTGCAGTCGATATTGCACAAGGTTAGAATTTACATTTGGTATCGAGATTTATTATTTCCGTGGCGACTTTGTCGGCCAAGGGTTGGTTCTGGACTGCGGATAAGCCTTGTTACAACCGAGATTCAAGCAGATTTTTTACGTGAAAATAAATGGCAAGCAATTCCAAGATGGAGATTGAGAAGTTTACTGGAAAAATCTTTGAGCTGTGGAAGCTCAATATGGAAGATCTTTGGTTGACAAAGATCACCGGATCGCAAGAGGATCCGTGTATTGCAACTCACAGGAACTTCAGATGACCTGAAAAAGATGGATCAAGGCAAAGAGCAATAATTGAATCATGGTTCCTCCCATTCAAGATACTCTAATGTGTCGAGGGAAGCTGCCAACTAAGGATTTATACAAATTTGGGAAGTTGTATCGCCTAAACTCGGGTAACAAAATTTTCCAGAAAGAAGTCAGTGAGAATCCTTGAGGATGAGAGATGGAGACTCTGGTAAAGAACACAACAAAAATGATACATTTATCTTCATATGAAATTTTAGTATCTGTTGATATTAAAATTTTATATGAAGATAAATGTATCCGCTTGTTGTGTTCTTTACCGCATCTATGGATAGTCTATTTGTGGCCATATATAGTAATACAACTTCTTTGAAGTTTGAAGAAGTGTCTCGGCCCCTATTGTCTGAGGAGATGAGATGAAATAATATGGAAGGACATAGCACGACGCATTATTTGCAAGACACTCCTATGAAAGAAATAAATCTAATTTCAAGTGGGAGATCTAAATCCAGAGGATGATCTAAATCTCCTCGGAAAGTTTGTAAGGGTATGTTGAGGTGGAGAAAAGAAGGGCACTACAAGAAGCAAAGGTAGATCCAAAGTTGAGAAAAAGAAGGGATTTGAAGAATCTCTTCTATAGAAGAAAAAGACTCCAAGGAAGAAGGAGGGGATGTGTAATTGGCCTCTTTCAAGAACACATGCAAATCATGAGGCATGGTTGATTGACTCAAAAGCATCCTATCATATGACTCTCACGGGGAGTGGTTCTCTTAATATGAAAAGTATGATGGAGGTAATGTTTTCGGTAATGATTCTACAACCAAAATCATAGGAAAAGCAAGGGTCAAGCTGAGACTCATAAATGGAAGGATAAGAACACCCACCGGTGTCTCTACACATCCTAGGATTGGCCATGAATTTGATTTCTATAAGAAAAAATGGAAGATGCTAGGGTAAAAAATTTTGAAAAGGGAACTTGGGTGTGGATGGTTCGAGGAGCAATGGTGTTGATGAGGGAGTTCGTCGGAACTCTCAGATAAGCCGCTAGGAAGCACTATTAGTGATGGGTGTAGCTCCATTGTTCCCCGGAGCATTGAAGTTGAAGAAGAAAGAACCCTACAATCTCTCGAGAAAAGGTTATGTTGTGGCATCAAAGATCTATATTGCGAGAAGGGTCTTCACTACCACCAAGAAGGTACCTGAAGGTATGTCTAATTCTCTCCGATTTTGATTTCAGGAACATTGTCTATATGGGAAGCTAAATCAGGTAAGATTCCCCCAAGGCAAAGAGGGCAGAAGGAATTTAACATCTAGTTCACAGTGATGTTTTTGGACCTGTTTTCATTCCATCATTGGGAAAATTCCATGTACTACTGCGTCTCATTTATAGATGACTTCTCAGAAAACTTGGATATATTTCCTTGAAGAAATCTGAAATCTTTCACAGATTTAAAGAGTTTAAGTCTCTTGTTGAGAATCAAACAGAAACAAATTAAGGTACCGAGGATGATAATGGAGGAGAGTTCTCAAGGAATGAATTTGAGGAATCCTGTAAGAAATGTGGTATAGCAAGGCGCGTAAGACTACTCCATACACTCTTTAGCAGAATGGAGTTGCAGAAGGATGAACAGGACACTGATAGAAAAAACAAGGTGTACGCTCGGCGCCTGGATAGGGCAAGAATTATGGGCAGCATACTACATGTTATATTATAAATAGATCACCCTCATCAACATTAAGTGACAAGACTCCACAAGAGGTGGTTGGACTAGTAAGAACCTTCTCTCACACATCTTAAGGCATTTGGCTGCAATGCATATGTTCAAGGTTCCAAAGGAAAATAAGAGTAAGTTGGATAAGAAGGTTGAAAAGGTGTCTTTATTGGATATAAAGATGGTCTCAATGGTTATAAGCTTTGGAACCTTAAACTAAGAAGGTAGTGTGTATAGCCGAGATGTGGTATTTAGAGAAATGAAGGATGTTGTTAAAACAGGAAGTCCTTCCGGGCAAGGGAAGAACCACCAAATAAGATAGATGCAGATTTAAAGGATGATGAAGCAGACTCTACGTAAGAACATGAATCGAAGAAGAAGATCCTCATACTCCAAGATTGAGGAGAGATCGGATCGATAAAGAAGGCTACCAAAGGTGCTAGTCCAACTAATTTTCATTCAAATTTTCTTTGTCTATTACCGATGATGATCCTAGAACCCGCCGTGGAGGGAAGAAGTGGATCCAGAGGATGGAAATCTCCGAAAGGGATATGGAAGAAGAAATGGCATCTTTGATAATAATGAGGGCTTGGGATCTAGTGGAGTTGCCAATCGAAAGAAAGCCCATCGTGTAAAATGGGATTTTAAGAAGAAGCTGAATGCAGAGGGAAGAGTGGAGAAATACAAAGCCCGATTAGTAGTTAAAGGGTTATTCAAAAGTTGAGGGAATTGATTTTGGTGAGATTTTTTCTCCCATTGCCAAGTTAACCCCTATAATACTTCCATTATCTGTTGTTGTTGCATTTGATTTGAAATAGAATAGATGGATGTGAAGACAACATTCCTCGCATGGGGATCCTGAAGAAGAAATCTTTATGAAGAAACCGGTTAGTTATGGGCCGCGGAAAGGAAAGAAGGAGCCGGCATGCAAGCTGTAAAGTCTCCATGGTTTAAAATAATCACCATACGTGGTATCAAAAATTTGATACTCTATGTGTTGGGACTTGGCTTCACAAGATGCAAATAGGATCACTGCGGTGTTTTCTAAATTAATTAAGCATCATTTGATTTATTTGGTCTTTGTATGTGGATGACATGTTGTCGAGTAGGAACAATAAGGAGATTATCTAGGATGTGAAAACTTAGTTGTCCCTCTAAATTTACATGAAGGATCTTGGTGCTTCAAATTTCACTTTGGGCATGGAAATTAAAAAGAGATCTAAAAGGAGGAAACTCAAGTTAAATCGTGAAAATATGTCGAGACAATATTGCGTAGGTTTAATATGTGAATGTAAACCGTTAAGGTTCCTATTCCCGCTGGTGTAAAGTTATCTACTTCGACGTTGTCCCAAGACACATGAAGAAGAGGAGGAGGTCTCATGTTCCATATGCGAATGTTCAGTTGGTTTTGATGTATGTAATGGTCTATAATACACTGTACATTGCACATGTATGGGAGTTTTTGAGCATGTATATGTCAAAACCGTGGAAGGAGCATTGGACAACAAGAAAAAGGGTTTTCAAGTATTTGCGGTGGAATCGCTAGCTATGGATTGTGCTACAAAGGAAGATCACTGGACAGAAAGTGGTCGACATACATGGCTTGTGGATGCAGACCGGCCGGAGATTTAGATCAGAGGAGATCCACAAGCTTCTGCATGTGTTTAACCCCGCTTGGAGGAGCAATAAGTTGGATGAGAAAGATACAGGCTATAGTGGCACTCTAAACTACGTAATCTCATCACATGGCGTTTCCACCTCATGCAAGTAAGGGAAGCGCATGGTTACAAAGATCCGCTTTTGAGGTATTGGTTGGTACAAGAAGTTGTGTAAGGATAGAGTGTGGCAAAATGAGTGCAATTCTTTCTTGCAAAAGAACCCTCGCGACATTAAAAGACAAAGTATATTGATGTTCAATATCAATTTTGTGAGAGACATGATTGAAGAAAAGAAAAGTATCACCATGAATGTGGACACTTCGAAGAATGTTGCAAATTCATTAAAAAATATGTGAGCACCGGTGAAGTCTCCCTTCTTGGTGTAGAGGATCCATGGGCATTGTTGCCCCTCGATTGTTGACTCAACCTCAGAACCCCCGTGGTGCAAAGAAAACAACAAGTGGGATGAATGTTGTGTATGTGTTATATTATTTGCACAAGTGTGTTCGAGACCAAGACCGGGCGCGGCAGGTATATGGAGCCCCTTGCGCAGTGGGTTCGGGGCGCTACCAAATTTTTTCCCGACGACATATTTCCGTGGACCATGATATTTAGTGTATTTTGCACATGGTTTTGTCGATGGTTTTCATTTCGGGTTAAGGAATTAGGGTTTTGACTCAATACGTGTCATTAACATTGGGTTAGGGTTTTGGATGCCACTGGCTCCTATATGTATATTGTATTGTAAACAATGTAACACAATGTATGAATATAATATATGCTGGTTTTCCCGGTTTGGGTTTCCAGGTGAAAAATCTTTGTGTAATGTTTGTATTTGCCATTGTATCTTTTTTGTTTTTTTTTTAATATTAGTTTGCAGTAGATATTGTACAATGTTAGAATTTACATTATTCCCCTCTATTATCCCTTTCTGGTTCTATACTTAGTCGCATTTCTATGATCACGGCTTCCCAGGTTGGCAGATTGGCAGATGCTCATCTTCATCTATATCTTCACATCATGAGCCCGACCGACCATCGTCCCTTTCAATACTTAACCAATTATCTGACCATCAGGTCTCGGGTTAGTGCTATCGAACACTTATGCCCCCTATTCTGTCATATACATATTACACCCAAAAACTTCTGTGATATGCAATTTATGATTTTACTAGTGAGAACTCACCATGGGTTTGAAAAGATTGGCATTAATAAATGAACATTCGATGTTGTTCTCTAAGATACTTACCCCTTTTTCCCTTTTATTGTTCTCCTCTATTATCCCTTTCTGGTTATATACTTAGTGGCCTTTCTATGATCGCGGGTTCCCGAGTTGGAAGACTGATAGATATTCATCTCCATCTATATACTTACATCATGAGTCCGACCAACCGCGGTTCTATTCCATACTTATCCAATTTTATGGCTGTGGTTTCCGGGGTTGGCGCTATCGAACTCTCTTGTCGCTTGTTCTGTGATATACATCTTGCACTCAAAACTTTTGTGATCTACAATTCCACCCCAGACTCCTCGAACTTGCAAGATTCACTCTACCCAGGTTCACAAAATTTTCAAAGCATCTATCGCTGCCCTCCATCCCCACTACCTTCACACCCTTCCCAATGCACATTAATTATGGTTTTACTAGTGACAAATCAACACAATGTTATGAAACAATTAACATTAACACACAAAAACCTTGAGGACATCTCCCATTAACACACATTAAATTTCCATTTACAATACTCTAAGCGACCATCGTTCCTTTCCATACTTACATAATTTTTTCCATGTGTTATGTGATTTACATCTTGCACCCAAAATTTTTGTGATCTACAATTCCACCATGAGCTCCTCCAACTCACAAGATTCAGTCTACCTGGGTTCACAAAAAGTTTCAAATCATTTATCGCTCCCTTCCATCCCTGCCACATTTTCACCCTTCCCAATCCACATTAATTATTTTGGCCTCTAGATTTCACTTCCATTGTACTGTGACCTACAAACAACACCCATACCTCCGCGATATACAAATTGATTGTTGGACTCCCAAATTGTCCGCTCTTCTATGTTAAACATTATGCATTCAAAGGTTTTGAGCCACACAATTTGACTGTTGGGGCCTCACTTCTTCTGGGGAACCCTTGTCACCCTATTTTGGATCCTTGGGTTGGCGGGTTCACGAAATGTCCAATTCCTAGTCACTATTTCCTCTTACTGCCACCTTCGTACTTCTTTCCAAATATGCAACAACAAATTTTTAATGCTAAGAGTTCATCATGCAACAACCATAAATATCGACATTAATAATAAAAAGGATTGAGGATATAGTTACACTAACTATAGCTACACAACTTGTCCAAAAACATGAGAAAAGATCTTTCTAGGTAATGAGATATCTATTACAAATTTCAATATATTAGTGGAAACAAGTCCAACCTACCATTTCCCTATTCCATACTTAGACACTTTTTTGATTGCGGGTTCCCAGACTAGCGGGCTCAATATTGTGTTTTCAATGTTCCGCGACTTGCAAGAAATACCCCAAGTTTCACGATATACAATTTTTCCGCTGGAATGCCCCATAATGAGCCCAACTTTCTGTTGTTCCTTTCAATACTTAGCCGCAAGTTGGTTGTATATTCATGACTTGGTACATTTCCATGTTTTCACATGTTGCAACCACTATGTATTGAGTATGTCCTACTATTTCCCTATTCCATACTTAAACACTCTTTCGATTGTGGGTTCCTAGACTAGCGGGCTCAATATTGTGTTTCCAATGTTATGCGTCCTGCAAACAATGCTCGTAGTTTCACAATATACAATTTGTCCATTGGAATGCCCCATCATTCCCTCTTTTGTGTTACTCATTTTGTGGTCAACACTTCTGAGATATATAATTTGACCCTCGGGCCCTCACCTCTTCTAGTTATCTTGTAACCCTATTTTGAATCTCGGTCGACCATTTTCGATAATTAGCCATTCCTTAATTGTTGTTCCCTTTCCCTGCCACCTTCCTACTTCTTTCTAGATATGAAATTAATAAGATTTAATGCTAACAGTTCATCATGTAGGAATCATAAATATTTCCATTAATGAGTGAAAGGCTCGAGGAGATCTCCCAGAATTCTGCGATATACAAATTGAATGTCAGACTCCCACATCATCCCCTCTTCCATGTTACACATTTTGCACTCAAAAGTTCTGAGACATACAATTTGATCGTCAAGGCATCACATCTCCTGGGGAACCCTTGTCACCCTAGTTTGAAGCCCATCCAACCACTTTCCATACTTTCCCATTTCATGGAATCTCTTTCATGGATCCTCGGGTTGGCGGGTTCACCAAATCTCTAATTCCTAGTTACTATTTCCTGTGCCCGCCACCTTCTCACTTCTTTCAAAGTATGAAACAACCAAGGTTTAATTCTAACATTTCATCATGAATTAACCGTACATATCATCATTAATAAGAAAAAGGATCAGCGAGACAGTTATATTGACTATCGCTACACAACTTGCCTAGAAACATGCAGAAAATATCTTTCCAGGTAATGGGATATCTATTACAAATTTAAATATATTAGCGAAAACGAGTCTGGCCTACCGTTTCCCTATTCCATACTTAGCCACTTTTTTGATTGCGGGTTCCCAGATAGGCGGGCTCACGATTGGGCTTCTAATGTTCCACGACCTGCAAACAGTACCCAAAGTGCCACGATATAAAAATTGACCTTTGGACTATCCCATCATGCCCTCTTCTGTGTTATGCATTTTGCACTCAAAAATTCTAAGACATACAATTTGACCGTCGGGCCCTCACCTCTCATGGTTATACCTTGTAACCCTATTTTGAAGTTTGACTGACCACTTTCGATAATTAGTCATTCCTTAATTTTTCTTTCTCGTCCCCATGACCTTCGTACTTCTTTCTAAATATGAAATTAGTAAGCTTTGATTCTAGCAACTCGTCATGCAGGAAGCGTCAACATTGTCATTAATGAGAAAAATGATCGAGGAGATCTCCCATTAATACACATTAAACCAAGATTTGTGGAGAGTTATATTATCCCTTCTGATTGTTCATATCAAACAACATGGAATTTCTTTCTCGGGACGTCGCATTGGCGCGTTCATGAAATCTCCAATCCATAATTTATCTTCACCATGCCCGCCATCTTCACACTTCTAAGTATGAAATTACTAGTCTTCAATGCTAGCAGCGCATCATGCAACAACTGTCGAGATTGTCATTAATGAGAGAAACGATTGAGGAGATCTCCCATTCACATGCATTAGACCAAGATTTGTGAAGCGTTATATTATCCCTTCCAAGTCTTAATTTCAAGCATCGTCTAGAGAAAATGAATGTTCTCATAAACTTAT
Organism: Picea sitchensis; assembly: GCA_010110895.2. Taxonomy (NCBI): domain Eukaryota; kingdom Viridiplantae; phylum Streptophyta; class Pinopsida; order Pinales; family Pinaceae; genus Picea; species Picea sitchensis. The sequence goes on from SNQJ01S0078714.1 coordinate 20,419, forward strand.
GGCAGCAACTTGACAGAAGTTTTGTGGAGATACAGTGAATATCTTCGAGTGTGAATACCAAAACTTCCAATGCTCCAGGGCATACTCTTACTATTCATCCTGTTCCACCCAGAACAAAGTGATTTGGACCTCTGGAATCGCTCATGCAGGATGCGTCCTTGAATTTTTTTATTGTAATGAGGTGGTCTCTTAGTGCGCCGAAAAATATATTCAAGCCAAATAATTATTCCACTGTGCGACCATTCTCCAGTTTCTTTGTCACCCCATGTCTTTCAATAGATGTTAAGATTTCCAAAGCCAACATTGACCTTGAGAGGACAAGACTGAAAGCTGTTCCTAGAAAAACATGATAACAGGTTGGACCTCTTACCCGACTTCTTGGAAGACCCGACAACAGTTCCTAAAGATATCACAAAGTTGTAGGTCAGTTCCTTTAGAAATCGATTCCAAGAAATTGCCTGGCTTTTTACAAGAATAACGAGACAAGAATCCACAACAAGCATTTCCTTCATGGTTCTTTATATTTTGTATTTCACAGTCAAGAAACAATCCATTTTTTATTGGGGGAAGCTAATTTCCATTGAAATTTGTTCCCAATTGTCACGATTTAAAGAAGAGAATACATTTTATGTGTCATTCTACTTGGTTTTCATGATAGTGCATTGTTGTTTGTTTCTAGAACTATCTCTTTCCAAGAAGATAAACAATGAATTCGACCCAGTAACGTTCTAGTACTAGGCCTTATGGAGGCACAAGGCCTCCCATTGTTTTTATGAGGTTTTCAATGATTTTGTCTCGATTTTCAAAGATTTATTGTTAGGAAAGAATGCTCCTCGGATTTTTGGCCAGGAAACCAAGTTTTTGGACAGGAAGGGGACACTTGAAAAAATGGAAAATTACAGTGTAATAATGATTTTTGGCTCCAAGGAAAATCCTACTTTCCTTCCATGTCACATCACGGAAAATATGTTTGTTACAGAAATAGCAAGGAAATACAACTACTGGTTTCATTTTTTACTTGGCAAGAGAAAAAAACAGTTCATTCCCCTGCCTTGGAAAGTCGGGGACTTCGTGTTCAAGAACATCAATAATATTGACGAATTCGCAGGCCATTTCAACAACTTGAACCTAAGATAGGTTGAAAGGCTAAGAGGGTTCAACCTTAATAGGGATTTTTCTAGAACATTTACTAGCAGTTGGATTTAGCAACTCTTTTATCCATACACACCTGAACGAATACAAAGACAATGACGAAAACACTCCTTCTCCTGACGATGGCGACGTAGAGACATTACAAAGAACAACTCAATTGGACAGACAACACGGAAAAGGATCTGATGAGAGGAGTGTCCAGTCCCTGGACAACACTCCCAAGAGCACAACATCACATATCATCGCTTCAATGAACCACCCCGGTAAGAAATCAACCCAGAAACATTCAATCAGAGGAGGAGATAAGAACCCTCCTCATGAAAAAATTGATAGTTCTCACAAGCTTCCTATGACGAAGAAGAGAAAAAATGTTGTAGGGCAGGCAGAAGAGACTGAAACTGAAAGTGAGAACATTTAACTTGAGACTTTTTTGGATGACGTGTTCTTGCAAAGTTGATCAGCCTGCAGAAATAGATGAGACCGACATTTTTGACAAAGATGAATCCTTGTATTCCAGAGCATTGTTTTTTACAGCTAATCTAAAAATTTAATTATTGAAAAGACAGATGTAACAAATAAGAAAGGGAAATCTCGTTTAGAGATTAACCTTAGGAACATGCATCCATCCCAAATCTCTTTATTTCACCGAGCAATCACAGATTCTCTTGATGATTCCATTGGAGGAATTGAAGCAGAGAATGCCAGACTGAACGACCGAATCAAGGAATTAGAGGAGGCTTTTATTCCTACCCCATTGTTTTCTGTTCCTTTAACAAAAACCATGCATGCCACCCCTGTAGCCAAGTTAAAAGGATCATCCAACCTCCTCACATCATGTAGAGTCTATGTGGAGAAGAATATCAAGAAAAGAATGGAGCTAATTACTGAAGCCTGGGAAACATAAACAAATATATCTTTCTTTTGTACGAGATCACATGATTTTCATGAACATTTGCAGGTGGATTTAAAAAATGAAGATTGTTTCTATCTAGAGATGGTGATCCCTTTTGGAAACCATGTCATCAACATCTCATATCTGAAAAGAATACAAGAAGATCTCCCCTCCCCAAACCGGATCAAACAATTAAAAGTACGCTGGAAAGAGAAAGTTAAGAACCTACATCTCATTGTTGAATCATGTGAACAAGCCATATCAGAGAAAGAAGAATTATTCATAAACCTAACCGAAATAGACTTATCTGGAAGTACCAATGAGGTTCAAGACACAAACTTAATACTCAACTCCTTGTCCTTAACCAAGCAAGCCTTCGATGAACAAGTTGATATTTTAAAGGGGTTGTGTTTAGAAACGTTTTACAACATCCTTGAATATGGACAAGATGATGTGGAGGACTGGCTAGTGGACTATTCGACACACAATGAAGAAATTAAATAGGCTTTGCATAGTATTTCTACCATTCTAAGGAAATTAGAAAACAATCTTTTCAACATAGAAATCCAGGATCAAATCAACGTGGCCCCTATGAGAAGTTATATTTAAGAATGGCTCTAAAGGAGAATTGGCAAGCTCATCAACAAAGGGAAACAACTAGTTGGCACGATTCTAGTGGTCATCGAGGAGAGCAATAAAAAGGCATCAACAAGAAAATAGAAAAGGGAGAAATAGATACCATCATAGTAATTCTATACTGATCACATCTTATTTTCTTTATTAATCCAATTATTCCACCTCTTTAAATAGAAATATCTAACCAAAGAATGATAACTTCCAATTTCTTCTTTTTGGGTTTTCCTCTCTACCGTCTCCCACTTCTTCTTTCTACAGTCCTATTTCTTGTACTTATTTCTTTTATGGTCCGTGCGAGACCCAATCCCAGTATATATGACAAACACATTTAAATTTCCAGAAATATGTAACAAACATTACTAATTTTTGATAAATTTCAAAGAAAACTAATTCGGGAACAATTTCGATGGTGCCTTGTGGGATGCTTTCAAATGATAAATTAGTTCTCTTTATGCATATCGATCATCTTCTTTTATTTTTATGTGATCATAATTTTTTTTCTTCAAGTATGCTAGATGTCAGGAAATTGTGTTTATTAAATTTGAATGTTTAATGTGCGTGCTTCTTGGTCGTTTTTTCTAGGAACCTTTATTTCAAAAAATAAAAATAAAAAATAAAATAAAATAAACTACTACTATCCTTCTTTATTACTTCAAGTCATTACGATAGAAATTTTCTAAGTCCCATATTTGAACTATACAAGCCCCAGGAAAAAAATTAAACAAACTAATCACATCTATAAAAAACAGAGTAAGATTGACATCCTCGTTACGTTTCCATTTCAGCGCTAACAGATTAATCTGCAAGAATATCTGCATATTAAGCCCATATTAATATAATATTATGATTAACTAATTCAAGAATTTGGGACTCCTGTTCTTCGAGGATCCATCCTTACTTCCGCAATGACATTCTCCCCGGGTCATCTACTAGAACGATGTCTTATGACTGGCGTGCGACACACTAGCACGAGTCATTTTCTACATGGATACAACCTGTACTTCAAGATGCTTCCCACGCATCTCTAGTTCTTTGGGATTCTATTTCTCCCTCGGTCCCACCATAGAAATGCATTTATTCCCATTCCAACCTGGGAGGGACTACGTTGCCATGCAAAAATTGTTTAAATACAATGTTTGTCAATAGACAACCAATCTCTTTATCTAGTAATTATTTTTGTTTATTTTTAATTTTTTCCCATGAACGAGGCACCCCCTTGAAAATGCATGCCAACAAATTTATAATTATTTGTATGGAATTCATGGTTGCAAAAACCTACAATGTAAAAATACATTTATTTTGTAGTTTTACTAAATTTAGTTGAAACTTCTAACATTGAATTAAGGAAAACATAAAATTATAAATGAAGAAAAAGAATTGTGAACCCCAATAGCAACAAAGATTATTTAATTGAGGGCGAGGAGAATACATATCATTGTAATAGGTCATGGATAGGATTTACTCGAATCCACATACAAGGATGTTGAATGGAAGGATGATATCAATACAAAGTGTTTGAAAATTGTCCATAATTGAGACACGTTAGGTTATGACTAAGTAGAGGGTTGTATATTGTGCAATATATTTTACTCGCATATTTTTGTGGATTTGTGTTGTTTGCCACTACCCTCTTGTCAATTAGAACTATTTTTTGGATGTGTTTTGTTGGCCACTACCCTCTTGTCAATTAGAACTTTGCACCTTTAAGTACAAACCTTTGAGTAGATGAATGAAATCTTACATGTGTGGATCTATGATGTATTGATCAAACTAATGCAAATCCATTTTGGGTCACATCCAATTGATAAGACCATTTTGGATCATGCTCAATGCAACATCCATTAGTTGCAACAAAACACTAGTTTGCATATTCAACTGCAAATCCTCGACTCGATGAATAATGGTTTGCATCTTCAACTGCAAATCCTCTACTGGATGAATAAAATGTTACATGTATGCATCTACAATGCATTCAATTTCCATGCTTTCTACTGAATTAAACCAACCTAAATATGTTTTAGTTCCCATCCCATCAAAGTAAAGTGAGACCATTTTAGGTCATGTCCAATGCAACAACCATTAATTGCTTTAAAGAAAAATAAAAAGTAGTATGAACACAATGCAATAAATACACATTTTCTTCAATAGAAGGCACACTAAAGGCGTGAGCCATATTTTTTATTTTGAAAAATATTACACAATACAACAAAAAGTGGTATGAACACAATGTAATAAGTATATATATTCTCTAACAGAAGGCACGCAAAGGGTGTGAGCCATATTTTCAATATTCATTTTGTTATGATCATGCCATCCCATACTCTTTCAAAGAAGAGAACACTTGCATCATAGTTTCAGTAAAGAATACTTGCAAGTTCATATTTATACAAAACACTACATCTTAAGTGTTGTTGTTATTTGTTTTGAACTCTCTCTTAGCATAGACTTTAAACATCTTCGATGTTAGTGTTAATAATGTCTGCCTCCAAGAGATGAAATAAACATCTTCGATTTTATCATTAATATTGTTAGCCACCATTTTAAAGAGATGGAAGCCTTCAAAAATTGGTGTATGCAGCTCTGAGTGGCCAACACACAATATTCTTTAGTAAAAGGCAAAAGAATAGTTCGCACTGTGTCAACCACATGGTTTTGTGCCTCAAAAAATTCTTTATGGTTTATCTATATGTATCCTTTTATGTATGTTGTCAACGATACCCATCAATGTGGGATGATATGTAACATCCTCGTATCAAATTCTCCACATTTGACAATATTTGACATCATAAATTCTCCCCAAACTCCCCCACAGGAGTTTTCAAATTCATCAAAAAGAACCAGATTCTTGGATCAAAATCATAATGCAAAAATAATAATAATACTTAGGTTGGGAAACAATAATTTATTGCACATAATTCTTATATGTATTCATGTACGATGATTTTTATGCATGCATGATGATGTTTTCAAATTGTCACAAAGACTGTAGCGACACACTCCTCCATAAAAACATAAGGTTGGCAAATAGAACTGAAATCTATGATAAATTGCATAGGTTCATTTTCATGTCACTTCCCATTTAACAGTAATATTCAAGTACAAACCCTTGAGAAGATGAATGAAATATGACATGTGTGGATCAAACAAAACACGAGTGTTCTCTTTCAAATATTAGAACAGAAGTGTTCTCCTTCAAAGAAGAGAACACTTGCAACTTCGATCCCATACTCTTTCAAAGAAGAGAACATGAATGTTCTCTTTCAAAGAATATAACACTTGGAGCTTTGATCCCATACTCTTTCATGTTGGATCAAACATACACAACATGAAAAATGAAAGCATCGTAGATCCACACATAT
>SNQJ01S0078714.1:35433-47332 GCA_010110895.2 Picea sitchensis
ACTGTTTCTTTGGGCCGAGTTCTCTGGTTCCTTCTCTGGCTTCAAGAGAACTTTCCTCATCATTAAGGATATTCCACCCTCAATGTCTTTTGCCTCAACATTTCATCCTTGAGCTTTGGCAATGTGAGTTTCACCACCATCTTTCTTCTTATCCGGACACTCATAGGATTTATGTCTGATTTTTCCACAAACAAAGCATTTCACTTCACCTCCTCTACCTCTTCCTCTTCCTCTAGCTCAAGGAAAAGTATTTCTATAAGCATACTGCCTTCCTTGTGAGCTTCCTCCCTTCTCAGGTTGAGTTTTAGGTTTCTTCCCCTCTTCCTTAGGTTTCTAAGTTCTTTCCTGGGTAATTGTCTTGCCTCTACTTTGACTTTTGCCTCAGCCTCTTTGACCTTGCTTTCGGCTCAACTTCTCTTCAGCTTTCAGAGCTATCTGATAATCATCTTCCACATTTCAAATGATCACCATGCTCATCTCATATTTAATGTCATATTACAGACCATTCATGTACATGGCAATTTTTTCATCATCTCTTTCCTGATGACCTTCTCTGATGTTTATCCTGTAGAATTATTCAGTGTATTCTTTCACTGAAATCAACTTCTATCTCAAATTATGCATCCTTCGAAACATAGTAATTTGATAATCCCTGGGTATGAATTTGGCTTTCATTTTTGTAGCCATTCTATCCCAACTTTTGATTTTCTGCTTGCCCTTGCAGCGTCTGTCAGCCTGCAGTTCATCCCACCACAGTGTTGCATGCCCTTTAAGTCTACTAATGACATGTTTGACTTTCTTGTCTTCCTCGACATCCTCATAGTTGAAGTATTTGTCTAGAGCTCTAATCCAGTCTAGAAGTTCTTCAACATCCAAGTTTCCCTCATATACTGGAATGTCCATTTTTTCTCTAACACCTATCCTTGCAACATCCCTGAATAGGCATTCTTCTGCAGCATCTTCGATTGCAACTTCTTCGTTTTCATCTTCATTTTCACTTTCAGCCTCACTGATATCCCCAGCATCAACTGTGCGCCTTTGTGTTGTCTCCATAGTATCAAGCCTGACACGTAACTCACACATTTCTCTTTCCACTGTTGGATCAAGTATTTGCCTGTCTCTTCTTCTCGACATTTCTCTTTCCATTGCTAGATCAGGTATTTTCCTGTCTCTTCTTCTTGGTGGCCTGGTTGTAAAATTTTCTCCCTTCTCTCTACTACAGAAATCAAAGAATTTGTTTTAGCCTCTGATACCAATTTGACGCAGACCCTCGACCCTCTGTCCAAAATCCACACAGGATCATTCTAAATTCTCCTCGGGTCGAGGTGGCTCCTTTCGTGACTCGTGATCTCATGAGTTCGTGAGTCGAAGACCCTCGACTCCAAACCTCCGATAGCCGAGATGTGATACGGGTATGGCTCCTTCCTCGCTAGTGCCTTTGCAAGCGACCATTGGCTAGGGCCTAACTCTGGCACCCCTCGCAACTCACAACTTCACAAGTTGGAGTGTTGAGCCCTCATGCTCCTCCTTTGCGAATCCCTGAGACGTGATAATTCAAAAATGGATTGACTCCTTCCCAGGCGACATGTGTCCAACACCTGTCACCCACTTCCCCCTTTCTATGGGTGCTTGTTGTTACGCCACCTATCAACCATGCAGTCCCCACCTAACGGATGTGCCACGTGTACACACGAGCCCTTGATGCTCGACACTTCACGACTTCGCAGTTGAAAATAAATTATTTCCACCCCCGAACCCCCGATACGCGATACCATGAAGGTTCTAATCCAATGGTTCTCCCGTGACTTGGATTCAATGGTCTAGATCTCCTTCCCTGCTCCTCGGAACTTGAAACTTCACGAAAACCAAAAATTTGGTCTGGCCTCCAAACTCACGAACCCTGAATTCGCGAAATGATCCAACGATGTGGGTTGAAACAAGATCAATGGATCATATTGACCTTCGAATCCTGGGTGATGGGTTTCACCGGCCTCTAACCACCTTGCAACTCCACTGGATCCTACGGTCCTCGCGAATTTGTGAGCTCTCCATGGAGAATTATGACTGCCCAATTCACTCCTCAATGACTTCTGCCCAACGACTGGGTGTTCTCCCTCCTGAACATAATTCCTATGTGACGGTTTCAATCTCTATCTCCCTTTGAACACTTCAAAGGTGTTATCTCTCCTGATATTTCACTTGCAAACTCAAGCCTTCAAAAAGAGTTATGCTCGCACTCCTTGCAACAAACTTTCAAATAACCTCTGATTATTAGAGTCTTCGACCCTGTGCACTCTTTGCAATAGTATTTCTTCAACTTTCCCCTTGGTTGATAAGTTCTAAAGCCTCAACCAGCCTGTGCACACCTTGCACGGCTATGTTCTTCACCTGCACTTATGCAGATATGAGAACAACGATATCTCTCATGAGCTTTCTAAGATAAAACTTAGACCCTTGTCGACGCACACCTCGCGGATGTTCACTACATTCCTTGCAGGAATCCTCAGAAAGAGAAACAATTGAAACTCATTGTTCTTCTCTATCTGACTTCATATATTCAACATGAAATCATACACACAACACAACATTGAAATAAATGCATAACAAAGAAGCAAATCTACTGTAAACATACCATTCAACTAATGTAAACAGTAAGCATCATAACACCATGAAAATTTGAGTCAAAGTTTCATATATTAACTAAAGTGCTCCTGTACATGGGTTCTTCTCTACAGCTCTCTGCTATAGCTCTACAGCTTATGAATTCTGAATGATCTTCTTAATGTTTTTATGATATAAGGGTGAGGGTGTCTATATATGTTTTCCCTCCTACGCTTCTAAACTGTCTAATCTATTAAATTAAATCTACCTACTTGCATTCATTACACATAAATGCCTCTACAATTGACAGATGAGAGAAACGCTCAAGATCTGTTTACAACATCTAGATATAAATGTAAGTACGCTTCCCTTAGCTATTACATTAATGCTTCAAATTTCAAAATTCAAAATGTTTTCATAAACAAACGTGTCATTTTTCATCCGCGCGTTTAGCTGTTCCTTTGGCTAGGCGTGTGCTTTGGCTTTGTACAATGCTCCTGCATCATTGTGGTAATCGACATGCTTAGTAAGATGTGCACCATGGTTCCTTATAGAAAGACCATCAAGAGATAATAAGCTGCAACAAACCTATTCTTTGAGAGGGTATGGGTGCCTCCTGGGATACCACCAAAGAGCACTATTTTAGTGAGAGAAACCATATTTCTTAGTGCATTTTGGAATACTCTTAGAGACAAAGGGGTTACCAAATTAAAGAAATCTACAACTTACTTTCAACAAAAGGAGAGAGCCGATAAACATGGCATTGGTCCAACTATTGCAGAGAATTTATGATTTCAAACATGGAGCATATGATACAAGTATGTTAAATATCCCCCCAGATTGGTTACAATATGAGGATGTTAAATATCATCCCATATTGATGGGTACCATTGACAACAAACAAAGGATGATGTATAGATAAGCGAGTGAGAAAGTTTTCAATTCACATAACGACATACACCAATTTTTACTAAAGAATACTGTGTGTTGGCCACTCATATCGGGTACTATTATTTCTCCTTTTACTAAAGAATACCACATGTTGGCCACTCAGAGTAGCATACACCAATTTTTGAAGGCTTCCATATCTTTAAAATGGAGGCTGACAATGTTAACGCTAAAATCGAAGATGTTGCTTTCATCTCGTGATCATAACAAAATATGGCGTGATCATAACAAAATGAATCTTGAAAATATGGCTCACGCCCCTCATGTGCCTTATGTTAGAGAAAATATATACTTATTACATTGTGTTCATACCACTTTTTGTTGTATCGTGCAATATTTTTGCAAAATTGAAAATATGGCTTACGCCTTTAGTGTGCCTTCTATTGGAGAAAATGTGTATTTATTGCATTGTGTGCATACTACTTTTTATTTTTCTTTAAAGAAATTAATGGTTGTTGCATTGGACGTGACCTAAAATGGGATGACTTTACTTTGATGGGATGGGAACTAAAATGTATTTAGGTTGGGTTGATTCAATAGAAAGAATGAAAATTTAATGCATTGTAGATGCATACATGTAACATTTTATTCATCCAGGATTTGCAATTGAAGATACAAACCATTTATTCATCCATTCAAGGATTTGCAGTTGAAGATGAAAACCAGTGTTTTGTAGAAACTAATGGTTTTTTCATTGGGCATGATCCAAAATGGGCTTATTAATTGGATGTGACCCAAAACAGATTTGAGTTAGTTTGATCAATGCATCATAGATCCACACATGTAAGATTTTATTCATCTACGCAAAGATTTGTACTTGAAGGTGAAAGTTCTAATTGACAAGAGTGTAGTGGCCAACATCACACATCCACAAAATAGTTCTAATTGACAAGAGGGTAGTGGCCAACAACACACATCCACAAAACTATATGAGTAAATGATATTGCACAATATACAACCCTCTACTTAGTCATAACCTAACGTGTCTCAATTATGGACAATGTTCAAACACTTTGTATCGATATCATGCTTTTGTTCAACATCCTTGTATGTGACTTCGATTAAATCTCATCCATGACCTATTACAATGATATGTATTCTCCTCGACCTCAATTAAATAATATTCGTTGCTATCGGGGTTCACAATTATTTTTCTTCATTTATAATTTTATGTTTTCCTTAATTCAATGTTAGACGTTTCAACTAAATCTAGTAAAATTACAAAATAAATGTATTTTTACATTGTAGGTTTTTGCAACCAAGAATTTCATACAAATAATTATAAATTTGTTGGCATGCATTTTCAAGGGAGTGCCTCATTCATGGAAAAACTTTAAGAATAAATAAAAATAATTACAAGATAAAGAGATTGGTTGTCTATTGACAAACATTGTATTTAAACAAGTGTTGCACGACAACGTAGTCCCTGTAGGTTGGAATCGAAATAAATGAACTGTTATGGCAGGACCGAGGGAGAAATAGACCCGAAGCAGCAGAGACACGTGGGAACCAGCTTAAAGAATGGGTGGTATCCAGGGAGAAAATGACTCGGGCAAGTGTGTCACATGCCAGCCATAAGACATCATCCTGGTAGATGACTCGGGGAGAAAGTCACTGCGGAAGTAAGGCCAGAGTCCTGAAGAACCGGTGTCCAATATTCCCAAATTATTTAATCATTATATTATATTAATATGGTGTTAATAAGCGAATATTCTTGCAGATTAATCTGTTGGCACCGAAACGGAAACGTAACGAGGATGTCAATCTTACTCCATTTTTATAGATCTGATACGCTTGTTTAAGTTTTTTCACGGGGCGTGTATAGTTTAAATATGAGACTTCGAAAATTTATGTCGTAATGAGTTGAAGCAATAAAGAATGATATTTTTTTTAAATAAAGGTTCTTTTTTCTTCTTTTTTTTTAAAATAAAGGTTCCTAGAAAAAAGACCAAGAAGCACACGCATTAAAAATTCAAATTTAATAAACACAATTTCCTAACATCTAACATAGTTGAAGAAAAAATTTATGAGCACATAAAAATAAAATAAGTTGATCGATATGCATAAATGGAACTAATTTAGCATTCTAAAAGCATCCCACAAGGCACTATCAAAATTGTTCCCGAACTAATTTTCTTTGGAATTTATCAAAACTTAATAATGTTTGTTACATATTTCTGGAATCTGTTACATATTTCTAGAAATTTAAATGTGTTTGTCATAGAGGCTGGGATTGGGGCTCCCTTGGACCATAAAATAAATAATTACAAGAAATAGGACTGTAGAAAGAAGAAGTGAGCGGCGGTAGAGAGGAAGACCTAAAAAGAAGAAATTAGAAGTTATTAGTCTTTGGTTAGAGATTTATATTTAAAGARGTGGAATAACTCGATTGATAAATAAAGCAAGAGGTGATCAGTATAGACTTACTATGATGGTATTGATTTCTCCCTTTTCTATTTGCTTGTTGATGCCTTTTTATTTCTCTCCTCGACGACCACTRGAATCATGACAACTGGTTGTTGCCCTTCCTCTGACAACTGGTTGTTGCCCTTCCTCGGTGAGCTTGTCGATTGCAATGTCCCCAATATTTCCAAATACAAAATATATATATATTATTAAGCTACTACAGTTGATTATTCATCATTCTCCACTTTGTGTTTGTTCTTCACTGTGCTTATAATCCTACACATCACTGTGCTTATAATCCTACACATACTGAAAATTTATAGTATATTTATAAGTATTTAATTATTGGCTATCTCAGCCTTATTCATAACATAGGTGCAATTGTCTTCTTACTAACTAACCATCAGTTGTTTAGAACCTAAGACTACTAGAACTATTTCACATATATATATATATAATACGCTTGCTTTGTATATATATAATACACTCACACTTTGAAAGGTATCCTTTATATTTATATAGCACGACTAAAAACATTGTATAAGTTTGCTACACTGCCTATAGCATACTTATAGAATACTCGTAGAGGAATGGATGTGATATTCCTTAGGTTCTGTGTTCCATTTTTGAAAGGGTCCTATAACATAACATAACTCATTTATTAGAGCGTACATCATAACGATTAAACCTAAAGTAGGCCACTACAGTTTCGTGTAAGAGAGGTGTCCATGTTCACGCGTTGTTGTCACGTGGTGCGCATGGAAAATAATTTAGGTCGTTAGGGATCGCAACTGGCACACGCTTCTCATCCCTAACTGTATAACGACAGTGGGGCAACTAAGTTTTGGATGCGACTCCCCATTCCGGTGTACAGGAACCAGTTATGAAATGAACATTCCTAGAATCAAAACCATACTTTAACTGGTTGTCATTCTCATTCATAAATGTTGATAAGAACTACAGGGGTACCTGTCACATATTAAATTAGGTCCTGACTGCTATATTTAGTTCTTCCTGTGGTGCATTCCCTCATCCTCCTGTTCGACTTGTGTTCCCACTGGATCCCTGCCACCCTTCCCTAATCACATGGTCACAGTACTTCGCATCATTCCCCTCATTAATCAGGAGCAGGTCCTCCTGAAGTTATCGTTCAAATATTTCTTGGGCTATGCGACTCGGAGGAAAAACACCATTAGAAGGAACCCTACTAAAATTTCTAGCATGAGACTCTGGCGACGATGCGGTTCTCATTCTCTATGGGAGAAGGATCTTCTATCCACCTCACCCTTACACTTGGTAAGATTATCTGAACCCTATTATCAATGTCTGTGAGGTATGGAAAAATCAAACGCGTGTTATGGTTGTTTATGTGATTAGTGGATAATTTATTTGGTTGAGTTTTGTTTTGTCCTCGATATTCTGTGAAGTTCGGAATACGATTAGCCAGACTCAGGATAAGTTTATCATGTTTTGGCTTGTTTAGTTTAGGGTGCGATTCCCTGCGAGGATAACCCCTTATTTCTCTATGAATCCCTCTGATTCGATCGTCCGGTTATCAGGTCTGGCTTACTAGCTTGATTTAGTGTGAGCAATACAGAGCAGATAAGACCCTTTTGTTCTCAGTCAGTTTCTTTTTATTAGTCAGGAATAATACAGTCAGTTAAGGTATTTTGTCGGGGTTTTTGTCTTCGTTCTTCAGAAAATGATTAAAATATTACTGTCACCATATCCTAATGTCATAATTAGGAGTTCCTGTGACTGTAGGGTGTCTTCTTGGTCTGTATCTCCGAGTTTCTTACCCCATGTTGAGCATTTTATTTACTGAACTATGTTTTTCTTCGAAACCCATTGCTCTGTGGATTCTATCGGACTCACCAGTTGAATTCTATGCATGTGTTATTCTTACTAAACCATATATTGTTCTTGGCGCATATATATAAAAATATACATCTATATAATATGGGATCTATATACGGAATGATCTTTGATAAAGAAAACGTAGTCATCTGTATACCATGTGTTCAAGTCTGTGATTAAACTTGGGGCATACGTTTCTCTCGCAAAATGCTATTGTTATCTGTAGGTGTATCTTCAAATAAACTGTGTAGTTCTGTATTTAAACTTGAATAATGCATTTCTTCCGTCAAATGATATTCGATCAGTATTATGATTTTCTTATGTTATTTAATCTGTGTGCTGCATGCGACCTTTCGGAGGACGGTTATGTAATTCTCTGAATCGGTTGTTGATTTCATTTCTCAGTTAATTGAGCAAAATTTCGGTTATCACATCTAATGATGGGGCCCTGTTGTTTGCGAGGATACCCATCAGGAGTATTTTGACCCACTTCCCCTTCGGGCTGAAGGACACAGCTTCGACAGTGTTAAGAAAGGGAGGAAGACCTCAGTCCCTCAAGTTAAGTAAAAACTCGTAAATAGATCTATGTTAGAATTTTATTTCTCTTTTCTTTTCTGTATTCATTCTGACAGTGAGTCTCTTGGTTAATAAAAAAGATGTTATTAATCTTAAGTTCATGTTTTCTTGCAGGGGTCTTCTTCCCTCCAATTTTCCTGGATTCGAGATGACTCCAAACACCAGAAAAGGTATTTGGGTTCTAAAATAGAGCTTGAGAGTGCTCGTAGATGCAAGGATATAAAACGATGTTTATCCTAGGTTATTATTTTCATGGAAAGTATACATCAAACTCTTATAGTATCCATAGAGGGTGAAAGTGTATGGTTTACTGTTGTTTCCGATTCTGGGATTTAAATTCTTTCTTTTTAATGAACTTTGCTTCTATGTATCGCTCATAAAAAGTAACCACTTTGTTTGCGAGGTACTTGAAATGTCATAATTTTGGTTACTATTACAGTTATAAATACGAAATATTTATTCAATTTTCCCTCATGATTTCAGAAAGGATGGACTGGCGGTATGAGTCATTTGCTTTTCTTTTAAAGTAATTAAGAAAGACTAGATACAATCACTTTGTATATAACAGATCTTTGTATATGTTTGTGTTTATGTTATATATATACATATATATATATACATATATCTAGGGTCCAAGCATACTTTTTTATCTTATTTAGCATATGTACAAACTAATCTATTTTTCGATTTAATTATGTTTTATGTGGGTTATTTAGCTTTCGTGCTATCTATTCATTCTTTGAATTTGGGAATGCCAAAGTGGAACAGGATTCATTCCACCTAGATGTATTCTTTAGAAAAAATCCTTTGTTCAGTTCCATTCATGATTTCGATAGACACAAAGTTTACTCAAGCATGAGATAGACAATAAGGGTTTATCCTACAGTTTACTCCATTATAAAACAGAAATCAAATTTGTAGAACTAATTATCCCAGAATTAGCGAGATGTACCCTTTCGACTATTATATCAAATGAAAGTAGTACTAGCTCAATAATTTAATTAGCAATGATAATTCAATTAGAATCAGTTTTAGAGGTATTCTACTAGCCTTTTAGTCAAGCAACATTTAAACATATTTTAGCCTATAACAGTACTACTATCTAGAGTTACACAGATGCATTCTACTAGTTATTAAATCATATAACATTCATTCAGAGAAAGAGTAGGTTGACATATCTGAACAGTTTTCGAACAACAAATGGAACAACCATGTTCCTCCCAACCTCAGAACAGAACAGCCAAATCACTTGTCCCGTTCTTCCCTTAGCCTGACCATGAATCCATAAGGGCAAACTCAGAACACCTTCTCAGCAATAGTCCATCCACTTCGGTGACTCCTCCTTGCCTCAGACTCAGAAAATCAGTGTTCATAACAGCAAGAGATAATTATTCTTTTCCCCAGCATACTAGGCAACATCCTGCCTCTTTCCAAATTCTTGCTTTTCAGGGGCTTCCAATGGCCAAATTCTTGATTTTCCACTTGTAATAATCATCCCTGAGGTAGTTCCAACATGTTCCCCACTCATGGAGTCATGGTCAACTGATTTTAACCTGGTTGTTCCATTTGTTTATCAGCAATAAATATAAAATATTTATTTCCATACAAGTGTCATAGTCAAGTAGTAAGTTGGGTCAAATCATATCTCTTCCCAACAGTCATAATCATTAATTACAATTAACTAAATTCGAAATTCGAAATTGCCATAAATGGCAAAAAAATTCCAATTTCAAATTTACCAAAAATGGAATTAATTTCCCACGAAATTTCAAACTTTAAAAATAAATTTATTTTGGGGATGTTACATCCTTTCCCCCTTCAATAAAACACTGTCCTCAATGTTCGTTCATTTCTTGGAACAGGATTGGATGAGATTTTTTCAAATCTCCCTCCAACTCCCAAGTCGCCTCCTCGAGGCTAACGTGCTTCCATTGCACTTTTACCTGGGCGACGACTCTATTCCGAAGTGTTATTTCTCTCCTGTCTCGAATGCGCAGATGTTCTTCTTGGAACTCACCTTTTGGTTCCACCTGCACCAAGTTCCAATTGATCATATGAGTAGGGTCATGAACATAATTCTTTAACAAAGAAACATGAAATAAATTATGAATTTTTAGATTGAAAGGAAGTGCAAGTTGGTATGCTACGGGTCTAATTCGAGCTAAGATCTTGAAAGGACCACAAAACCTGGGTGCCAACTTGGAGAAATTCCCTAGCTTTAGTGAACTTTTTCGAGCTTTGAATTTTAAATAGACATGGTCTCCCACTTGAAATTCCAAGTGTCTTATTTTCTAGTCCGCGTAGCTTTTCTGTTTGTCCTACGCCTATTTTAAGTTCTTTTGTACTTTTCTTACCATGCTCTCCATTTCTTGGAGCATATTTGGTCCTACCATGAGTCTGTCAACTGGGTTATCCTAGCTATTCGGAGTCGTACACTTCCGGTTGTACAATGCTTCGAAAGGGCTCATCTTAGATGAAGTTTGGTACCCATTGTTGTACGCAAATTCCACCAAGTGCAGGTAGTCCTCCCACTTGCTTGTTTTTTTTTTTATGTATATGCAGAGCATATCTTCTATGATTTGATTCATTTGTTCAGTCTTCCCATCCGTTTTTGGATGATAACTCGTGTTGAAGTTCAAGTTAGTATTTAACCCTGCAAACAATTCTTTCCAAAAAGAAGATGTAAATTTTACGTCTCTATCCGAAATTACCATTTTAGGAATACCATGTAGTCTAAAAATTTCTTTCATGAATATTTCGGCGATGTTAATGGCTTTAAAATTAGATTTTATAGGAATAAAGTGTGCAGACTTACACAGTTTATCGATTACCACCATAATTGAATCATTCTTTTTTTGAGTTCTAGGCAAACCTGTAATAAACTCCAGTGATATAGTCTCTCGTTTCCATTCCAGCACAGGTAAGGGTTGCAACAGGTCAGTTGGATGCTGGTGTTCGGCTTTTACCTGCTGACAATCTTGACACTTAGCTAAGTATTTTATTGTTTCACCCTTCATATTAGGCCAATAAAATAAATTTCTTAGTGTTGTTATCGTTTTCTGGTATCATGGATGACCAGAATATGGTTTCTTATGCACTTCATCCAAAACTGTTAACTTTAACTATGTTGAATCTAGTATGTATATCCTATTTTTAAATCGTAGTAAACCATTCTTGTCCAAACTCATAACTATTTGTCTAAATTTTCTGTAGTGTTTTGTAATTCGTCGTTATTACCTGTAGCCTTTATTCTCTACTCAAGGTCTCTTTCTGCCCTTTTGATGTTTATTTCAAACAACCCATGCATTCTTCTGCTTAAAGCATCAGCCACCTTGTTTTCCTTACCCTTGATATGTCTTGCCTCAAAGTCAAATTCGCTCAAGAAGGCTAGCCATCTTGTGATCTAAAAATGAAGAAGACTTGTATTCTTGAAAATATTTGCAAGATTTATTTCATGTGTTAAAATGCAAATGGATCAATTTTGCAACACAACTTTTATATAAATTAGTCA